>CM038220.1:59374395-59488728 GCA_021442155.1 Cymbidium sinense | reverse complement strand
TTGAATGAAAAACATGATCCTTATGAATTTTTACTATAAAAATAGAAAAGCTTACCCTTATGCACCATCAAACCTATAATAAATTCCAAAAAGATTTGAAGCCTTAAAACAAAAGGTTGGTAGGGTTACAACACATTCACCAAAAACTAACTCAATCCTAGAATACCAACTTGAACAGAGGGAAGATCATCCTGTTGACCCCACTCCTCTTCCTCTCCCTCCTCATCCATATTCTCTTATTAGACCGCTATCGCCCTAGGAACAACTTTAATGAATATCTTAAGTTGATGAGGTACTTCCTCACCCACCTTATCGAATAGGAAGACAATTAAGAAGAGATGAAGGTTATGCTCATCAAACTCCTTATGAGCATTATCCTTGACATTATGAAGCGATTATCAACTTTTGTTTCGATGTACCTTAGAGAACGATGATGATGTTATTTGTAGGGTTAAAATTGATCCATGTACTTTCGATGGGACTTGATCCTAAAATTTTCTTAGATTGGTTAGTAGATATGGACCAATATTTTGATTGGATGCCCATGTTAGAAGAAAGACAAGTTCATTTTTCACAAAACTAACTTGCAATAAGACTTATTGGATTAATCTCACATAAAAATTTCAACGACTAGGACAACCACCTATTTCTTCTTGGGATGAGATGAAAAAAATTTTAAAGCTAAAATATATACCATTAAATTTTTCATGATCAACTTATATATATGAAATGGCTATGCTTAAATAAAGATTTTTGATTGTTGTTGAGTATATGACACGATTTGATGAATTGATGACCCATTGTGATGTTAGAGGATCATGCACCATCTCTAGATCTAGATTTATGAATTGATATTCATAATGAAACATTAACCCAATAAATTTATTCTCTTGAGGATGCATTTGGTGGCGACTCAAATTGAACAATATCTTAGATCACAATCTTATAAGATTCACAACTTCATATAGAAATAACTCTCAATCAATTTTACCTTAGCGGTTCCTAAAGGACTTAGTGAATCAAAAGGAAAATCTTTAGTGGGAACATCTGGTTCTAACAATTCTAGCATTACTTATTTTACATGTGCTAAAATTGGTCATTATGCAGTACTTGTCCTAGTCAAAACTTACACTTAGATTATGAAAATAAAGATCAACAAAATAAAAATAATGATAATCAAACCCTTGTGAAGAAGCTAGTGATGCAGAAGAAGCATTAAATGAGTCTCATATAGCTATTATGTATTTTGTGTTAGCTACCCCATGAGCTAATATTGATTGGAGGTGCACATCAAATTTTCACACTTATTTTAAGAGTGGTGAAAAGATGTGTACGTTAATCATTAATAGTGGCAGTTGTATGAATGTTATTATTATCTCTACTTTGGCTAGGATGAAGCTCACCCCAGAGACTCACCCATAGCCTTATAAGGTTGATTGGGTAGATAAGACCTCTATCTATATCTCAATGTTGTCTTCTACCCATTCAATTAGGAGAATATAGTGATAAAATTTAGTGTGATGTTCTTCCGATGGATGTTGCTCATGTACTTTTAGGTAGACCTTGGCTTTTTATATGAATGTCATAAATTATGGATGATCTAATACATATTCCTTTAATTTTGAAGGTAAGAGAATTGTCTTAAATCCAGTTAAAGAGGTCACTTCACTTCAACCCCAAAATTCTTCTCCTCCCATAGAAAAGAAATCCTTACATATTATTAATAAATGTCAATTTTAATAAGAGATTAATGGGAATATCATTTTTGCATTAGTTGTCCTAACCTTTGAAAATCAACTTTGTGTTGAATCATTCTCATCTGAAGTACATGAACTTTTATTGGAATATCAAGATATTTATACCGAAGAACTTTCTAGTGAGCTTCCCCATTAAGAAGTATCCAACATGCCATAGAGCTAGTTCCTAGATCATCACTCCAAATTTTCTCACATTATTGTATGAACCCAAATGAACATGCTAAGCTAAAATGCCAAGTTGATGATTTATTAGCAAAAGGATTTTTCAGAGAAAGTTTATCTCCATGTGCAGTGGCTATTCTTCTTACCCCAAAGAAAAATGGTACTTGGCGTATGTGTGTAGATAGTCATGCTATAAATAAAATTACTATTGATTATAGGTTCCCCATACCTAGACTTGATGGCATGCTAGATATGATGGTTGGATTAATAATTTTCTCTAAAATTGATCTTAGAAGTGGATATCATCAAATTCGTATAAGAGAAGGTGATGATTGCAAAATAGGCTTCAAGATAAAAGATGGCTTGCATGAATAGCTAGTAATGCCTTTTGGATTGACTAATGCTCCAAGTACACTCATATCTTATAGTTATTTATTAGAAAAACTTTAGTTGTGTACTTTGATGATATTTTAATTTTTAGTCAGACTAAGAGCGATCATGAGAATCATTTACCACGAGTCTTTAAAGTGCTTCGTAAATAAAGACTATATGTTCACTTAAAAAATGCTCATTTATGATGTCTTTAATAATCTTCTTAGGATTCATTATTTCTTATGATGGCACCTCTGCCAATCCCAAAAAAATTTGGGCTATTTAAGATTGGCCTACCACAATTCATGATGTATTAGGTTAGACACATTTTATTGGAGGTTTATTCATGGATTGAGCAATATTATGGCCTCGATAACTCAATATCTTAAAAAGGAGACTTTGTTTGACAAAGATAGATGTTGATGCCTTCTCTAAAATTAAAGAACTTTTAACAAGTCCATTGATATTGAAATTGCCAAATTTTGATAAAGTATTGAAGAGTCATGTGATGCTTTAGAAGTTAGTATTGGAGGTGTTCTTAAACAAAAGGTCATCCTATTACTTTCTTTAGTAAAAAACTAAATGAAGTGTGTCGATAATCCACATATGATCGTGAGCTTTATGTTGTCATCCAAACTTTACATTATTGGTGACCTTATCTTCTTTCACAAAATTTATACTTTATTATGATCATGAAGCACTTAAATATCTAAACACCCAAAAGAAACTTAGTTTTCAACATGCAAAATAGGTTCAATTTCTTTAAGAATATATGTTTATTCTTAAACATAAATCAGTGTTGAGAACAAACGATGCCCAGAAATGATGTACTTTATTAATTACCATGAGTGTAAAGGTTTTGGATTTGAAAAGCTTAAAGATGATTATCCTAATTGTAAATATTTTCAATAAATTTTGAATCTTTGAAATTTGATGTTTAAATTAATAGTCTAGATTATCAAATATGAGATAACTATCTCTTTCATTGCACACAACTATGTATCCCAGATTCATCACTTCAAAATTTTCTTGTTGAGGAAATTCATTCAAAGGTGTGTTTGGTCATTTTGATCGTGATAAGACAATATCCATGATGGAGGATAGGTTCTTATGGCATAGTCTTAAGAAAGATGTTGCTCATTATCATTGCAATGTCATACTTGCCAAATAGCAAAAGTGGAAAACAAAATTTTAGTCTATACACACCACTCCCAATTCCCAACAAACCATGGGAAGATCTTAGTATGGACTTCATCTTAGGATTACCTCACACTGTATAATGTTTTGACTCTATCCTAGTAGTTGTTGACCAATTTTCTAAAATGGCACACTTCATTCTGTGTTATAAGATATTAGATGCATCACATATAGTGACTATTTTTCTTTGAGAGATAGTTTGTTTACATGGACTTCCTAAGACAATTGCATCTAATCGTGATGTAAGGTTTATGAGCTATTTTGAAAAAATTATAAAAAAACTTGGCACAAAATGCTTATTTTCTGACTTACCACCCTCAAACAGATCGATAAACCAAAGTTGTTAATAGAAGCCTAGGAAATTTACTTAGGTGCCTAGTGATTGATCATACTACTAGTTGGGACCTAGTTTTTCCTACTATAGAGTTTGTTTATAACATTTCAATTAATTGGTCAACTGGTATGAGTCCTTTCCATATTATAATTGGTTATGATCCAAGAAAACCAATTGATCTTGTTGAATTGCTTGTAGCATATAGGTCTATTGCATTTACAGTTCATTTACACAAAGCATGCATGATTTACATCGTGAAATTCAACAAAAACTTACTCTGAGTTATGATAAATATAAAGCTAATGTTGATACACATAGATGAGATATAAAATTTAATGAGGGTGATTTGGTTCTTGTTAAAGTTAGACCTGAGATTTCCAAACTATTAAAAATTTACTCTCAAGAGTGTTGACCTCATTTTTAGAATGAGCTATCAACTCCTCCATCTTAGGCTTAGGAATTCTCTCAGACTTTAAGAGTTACTTAGTCTTAAGACAAATCTAGTGATTAGGTGGACAATCAACCTAGCCCTAGAGACTTAGAAGAGTTAGCCATAGGAATAGGACATGCCTTAGGAGTATTAGGAAAATTGCCTACCCATAGCTTGAACCATTCCTCACCTTCCTTCTTTCAAGTCAAACTCCAAATCAATTCTATTTGATTTTCTCCAAACTCAAATCAATTTCATGACTGAAATCCATGATTGAGATCTATGATTGAAACCCATGATTAAAATCCATCAAAATTCCTAAGCTCAAATCTTCCTAAGTCCTTAATCTTTCCTTAAGGACTTAACCAAAATTATGATCAAAACCATGTCAAAGTTTTGAGGATTTTCTCATAATTCATTTATATTCTCATTTATCTTCTCATATAAAAATAAAATATAAATTCAAATCATTCAAACTAAACTCAAAATTCCAAATCAATTCAAGAATTTTTCTTAAGTCCCTTAATTTCCATTAATGGACTTAGCTTAAACCTTAATCAAATCAATTTAAACTCATGGGATTTTCTCAAAACTAATTTATATTTTCATTTATATTCACATATAAAAATTAAATATAAATATATATCAATCAAATCAAAATCTCAAATTAAATTTCCAATTTAAAATTTCCTAAGTCCCTTAATTTTCCATTAAAGGACTTATCCAAAACCTTAATGAAATCGATTCAAACTCATAGGATTTTCTCAAAACTCATTTATATTCTCATTTATATTCACATATATAAATTAAATATAAATATAAATCAATCAAATCAATTCCTCAAATTAAATATCCAATTTAAAAATTTCCTAAGTTCCTTAATTTTCCATTAAAGGACTTATCCAAAACTTTAATTAAATTAACTCAAACTCATGGGATTTTCTCAAAACTCATTTATATTCTCATTTATATTCACATTTATAAATGAAATATAAATACAAATCAATCAAATCAATCAAACTAAACTCAAAATTCCAAATCAGTTCATGCAATTTTCCTAAGTCCCTTTAATTTTCCATTAAAGGACTTATCAAAAATCTTGATCAAACCATCTCAAAGTCATGGGATTTTCTCATAATTCTTTTATATTCTTATTTATATTCACATATATAAATGAAATATAAATATAAATCAATCAAACCAAATTCAAAAATTCAAACTCTAAACTCCAAAATTTTCCCAAGTCCCTTAAATCCTTCCTAATGGACTTAGCCCAAATCATGATTAAACCACTTCAAATCCTTGAAATTTTCTCATGATAATTTTATTCTCATTTATATTCACATATATAAATGAAATATAAATTCAAATAATCAAAACCTATTCCAAAAATCAAACTCAAATCAACTCAAAATCTAACTTAAGACTTTCAAGTCAAAATCTTGAACTTAGCCAAATCAAATTCAAATCAGGCCAATCCCTTGATTTTCTCTCATGATTCAATCAAACCTACAATCATGAGTCCAAATATAAATCCAAACTTCAATCAAACAATCAAAACCTAGTTCAAAATCAAGCCCAAACCTCCTTCATGTTCTTCCTTTGAATATGAAATTATCAAATGGATCAAAACCCATTTGACTTCAAACCACTTGTAAATGGATTTATATTTCAATCATAAGTCCATATACAAGATCAATCATGCTCAAATCAAGCTTTGACCAAGTCATTTGACTCACTTAGGCTCACTTGACCCAAAGTGACCTAAAGTACCCTTATGAGCCAAATTTTAATCCTAACCAAATTGGATTGAACCAAACATATATCCTCTCATCATGATCAACAATCATCATGGGATGATCAATCAATCAAATTAGGTCAAACCAAGTCAAACTAAGGGTTGACCAAGTCAATACCAGCCCAAAATGAAACCTAACATAACCAAATTCCACCATAGACCAAATTAATAGAAACCATTGATCTAAGCTCACTCATGACTTATGTTTGAACTTGACCAAGCCAACATTTAACCTAGCCCAATTGGCCACTTTAGTTGACCCATTTTGACCTAAAGGGTCAAAATGTGTCAAAACTTTATCTAAGCCAAATTGATTGATTGGAACCGAGTCAAGTTCATTCCAAATCACTTGTTGAACTTGACCAAAGCCTCAATTGGCCAACTAAACCTACCCAATTGACCTTAGACCCAACTTTACCTAAACGGTCATGTTGAGCAAAATTTGAACTTAACCAAAATTGATTTGAAATAAAGATACCAATCCATTTCATATGACTAACGTAACCTAAACCTACCCTTGACCCACCTCAAATAGGTCAAATGGGTCAAAATAACTTGACCCATTTGACCTAAATGAAGTCATATGAACTAAATTCAAAACTATACCAAATTGAATCAAACCAAAGCCACCAAAACATTTCAAATGGTCATATGAACTTGACCCAACCCTTGGTTTGACCCAATTTGACCAATTGGTCAAGTTGACCCATTTTGACCTAAATGGGTCAACATGAGTCAAACCCTATCAAATGAATTCCAAATCTCATGAAACTTGGCCAAAACTAGTTTCTCCACATACCCAACATATCCAAAGTGAAAAAATCAACAAAATGACCATCCTACCCCTAGGCCATAGAACACATTTTGGACTAATCTATGGGTAATTTGGTCACACCCTCTTCATATCCACTTGAGACTTTCCTAAAAGCTCAAGGGGACCTAATGAGGAACAGTGCACCCAACCCAATGGGTTTGGGTCAGCTCAATTGGTCCCTAGACTAAACCCGACCTCATGACTCAAAATGCCAAATTCAAAATCCCTCTCCCACTCAAATTTAAGCACATGGGAGGTTGGCAATCCACTCCCGACCATGTGCACACTCAAAACAGCCAAAACAAGCTCCCCAATATGATCAATTGGATCAAAACAAAGAGTATGGATGGCTATCTATCCTTCAAGGGGAGATATACTCCCCTAATTCACTTCTAACTTCCCTTTTATTGATTTAAAGAACTTAGAGAAATCCTTAGAGAGTATTCCCAAGCTTCTTAGAGAGGATTTGAAAACTCCATTTCTCAGTTTGCAAAATTTGAAAATAAGGGATGTCTATTGAAGAGCTAACTTCCTCTTCACTCAATTTCCATCCAATTGCTCTTGCATACTTCATCAAGGAGCTAAGTTGAGTGCACCCAAGCTTCCTTTGTAGTTCCCATAGCAAGGAAGAGTTGAATTGGATCAAGGCCACAAGCTAGCTAAGGTGGAGGTGGCCCAAATACTAATCCACTCAACCTCAAGTGCTCGAAACTTCAGTAAGGATTCGTCTCAACCAAATGAAGCTTCTCCAAGGGAATCGAGTGTCGGTGATCACCTCAGTGTGGTATGGGATTTTCTGACCATTAAACTCAATGTGGTGTGGAGCTTTGTGAAAGAAATTTTAATCCCATGGAGTTTTGACTGTTGGATGTGCCGCTCTTTAGCTTTAGATGGTGTGGGTTGAGTTTAGTTCGAATTAAAGCTCAATCACTTGATCATGGATGGTCTCTATTGATCAAGGGAAGAACTTATGAGATCTCTCATCCATCCACACATTTTGGATTGATGGCGAGATAATTGCCCACATTTTATCCATTTTAAAATTGGAGATCTCGGTCGATCTTTGACGAATCAAACCATGTCCTCCTTTGGGATTTGATGTTTAAGTGAATCCTCACAACGATGCGTGTAAGCAAAGCGGTCCATGCACTTTAGTGAGCTAGTGGATTAGTTAGGATGTTTTAATTAATTTTAATTAAATTAGAAATCTTCCAAAATTTATAACTCCCTCCAGAAAATTAAGAAAAATATGAACTAAAATCATTTGGAAATGTAATTCAACCTAGAATATTTTAACATTAATTTCAATGGGTTTTGAATTATAATTTTCTCACATTTTTTGGTTTTATTGGAAACTTTATTTTGCTAATTACTTTTAATTAATCCTCAATTAATCCCAAATTTCTGGGTATGTTTTGAGGGATGACTTACTAATTTTCTTGGGTTTTATTGAAGGCTTGATTAGAAGAATTGCATATGGATTTTTAATTATCCTCCTTATGTAATTAAAGAAAATTAAGGTGTAATTAGTGGTTTTAATCCATGATTAGAGTTGATTAAGATTAGATCCAATAAGTAGGAGGTTTATGGAATAATTTTGGGAAATTTCCTCTAAGCTGTTGCCTAAACCCCCTCTTCTTTCCTTAATCCTCTTTAATTAAGGGTTAATTAATTAATTATCCCCTTAATTAATTTCTAAAAATTATAAAAGTTCTAGAACTTAATTAATCAACTTTGGGTAGATGCTTAGGTGTTTATTAGCCTAAGTTCAATTGAGGAAATCAAAACCCAATTCATAAGTATGAAAGGGTGTTTTGAAATTACATAAGATAAACCCCTTAGCTTAATTAACTTTTAATTGTGAGCCAAATTCCATTAGACCTGTTTATTATTAGGTGCATTACAAATTTAAATTCCTTGTGAGTTTTTATGTCATCTCATCAGCTCATAATTATTTGGTTAATTATTGTAAGGTGGTGTAAGTAAGGGTTAATTTACTTAATTCATACCTTAACCTAATTAATGCATAAAAATGGATCTAATTATCTAAACATTAAAAAAAATATCAAACACATGTGGGAATGGGTTAGAATAGCAAACTCATCTTACCTTTTAAAATTAAATAAAATTCCAAACTAAACAAAAATCACTTTGAATTCACTTTGATTTATTTTAAACTTTCTTATTTTATAAGAATGTCTTTAGGATCTAAGTGAAGTGAACTTGTTTACATGCTTTCATTATTTTGAATCTTTCCCCAACATGTTAAATTTGTATGTCATATGGTTTCATGCATTCATATTTTCAAAGTCAAGTTTAAAAATGAAATTATTTACTTTATGTCAAATTTGCATGTGTTGGCTAAAGTAGAAATATGAGTGGCTATTATCATTACTAAATCCAAATTACTTTCAAAACTTATAAATCAAATATCAAATCTGAAAGTATGCTACTGATACTTAAATTATGAGTTTGCATGTGGAAGATTATAATGGTATGCTTACAACAGGTTTTCTTTCTTTCTTATGTTGGTATGGTTTTGAATAGGAATTTGGTGAGGTGTATGGTTCATTTAAAAAACTTAACACTCACTTAATTCCATATCCTATTCATCTCTATGCTACCACTTAAGGAGGGTTACCTATACTAGCATACATAAATTGCATAAATAAAATGAATTCATTAATACAACTTTTCATTCTCCTTTTCTATTTCATTTCTTTTATACATATGTTTGTATTTAAGGAAAGTGGTATATTAGTCTAGACAACCCCAAGGTTGTGAGGCTTTAAGTGGCCTAAGTAGGTCTTGTACCTTACACCTCCAGTTAACAATGTTGTACTCACTTATGCCTTTCTTACTTCCATGTGTATGTGAAAATTTGGATAAGGAAACCTCTTTCTACTTAAGAAAAATCATGCATATTAAACTTCTAAATTTCCTTAAATGGATTACTTAGCATGCATCATAAAGTGTGTTAAATACTCTCATTTGTATGTATAGATATGATTAGGGTCCATCCATATGTATGTTATATATGTTGGGAAAGAAATGAAGTAATGTGTGTTATGTGAATTTTGATTCAATTTATTTAATCTTAAATTATCTTTTTTTTTTTTTGAATAGATTTGTTTAGAGTTCATCTAAACATAGGATTAATTAAAACATTTAATCAAAATATTCACTAAGCAAAACTATAATGTGAACCTACTTTAGAAATTACTTAGGTTAGGGAAGGAAAGAGTTCTCTTCTCTTTCTCTCTCTTCATAACTTAGTAATTAATTGTTGGATTCACTTGAACCTAATCAAAACATGAAATAAAATCAACCCAAAATTATTAAACAACCTAAATGAAACCCTCCTCTAAGTTGACGATGTTCTTCACACTTAGAAAATTTGAACCTAAAGCCATAACTAAGCATACCACACAAACCATCAAAGCTATAGCCTTAGGTTAGGTCGGTGCATGGTTTGATATTTATTTTATTTTTTGATATATGTTCTAGAGTAGATGTTAGGGTGTATGCTCATAGAATGAATGGTAGTACATTCTTAGTCTAACTATTCTTTTATGTAGGGGATTGTGCTTAAGGGGCGCTATCATAAATAAAATATAAATGCTTTTGCTTACAGGTGCTTTATCCCCCTAAGCATATTCCAATAGGCTAGGTGAACTTAGTCATCCATATGTGGGGTGATAAGTCTAATATATATGCTTGGGATTTATGAAGTTTGTTTTAGCTAACATTTGTTTTGTAGGTGTTAGTTAGATTTCCACTTTTCCTTTTTTATGTAAATTTGTGCAATTAGGATTTTGGAATGATTGTTATGGAGGTTCGGATGAGCATTGGTCATAAGATCCTATCTTATAAACCATGTTAAGCCTTGATGTATCTACCTTCCAAACATCCAAAAGAAGGAACCAAAAGAAGAAAGAAGAGAAGAAAAGCGAGAAAAGAAGAAAGAAGAAATGAAGCTTGAAGATCCCCATAACAATGAATTCCTTGCTTAATTGTAATTTAATTCATTTATAATCCGGGTTGTATAAGGGTAGAGCTCAGCTACCACATTTGATATTTTTAGATTTGTGCGGTGGTGCCCGACTACAACGGCCTTTTATTCTTTTTTTGATTAGCTTTATAAATTGATTGATGATTTGTTTAGCTTTTGCATTAGGTACCATGCTTTTGCTAGTTTCTTCCTTGATTTATGTATGACCTAGATGTGGATTAGGCTCTTTAGTGAAAAATATATCTTTTACCCAACTTAACAACTCATAACCTCACCTAAAGCTTAGGTTTAAAACAAAGATAAAAGTATTAGCAACCCTTTAGATGGATGAACATTTTGTTTGTAATATCATGCACAAATGCATCTTATTTTACTCTTGATTAGAGGGCTTCCACCTTTGCCAAAGAAACTTGGCTTGACCTTTGAGAGCCATAGTGGAAACTCACCTCCTCACTTCTCGTTGATTTTGGCCAATAACCTTCTTTCTCATGCATTAGTCATATGAATCCTCTTAGCTTGAGTCAAAATAATTGTCCAAAAATGTAAATAAAATGAAATTTGAAATTACATTCGATTTAGGTCATTTGAAACATGTCTTTTTACATGATCTAGTCTCTTCAAAGAGTGAGTTTAAGGACTTAGTCTCTTTATAAATAAGTAATAGGCTAGCTATCTTGCATAAGCATAAATACTTGCCTACATATATTTAGAATCGTAGGAAAAGTTAGTTGGCGGCCATCCTCAAGTATTTGTAAGTCCAAACAGTCGGATGGTTTGCCTTCTCTTATAGAGGCAAACTAATTACCCATTTTTCACCTTAGATTTAGGTTGCGCTTTCGATCCTCATCGAAGCTCCTAGATTTAGGTTCTAAGGTTGCTTCTCCCCTTTGCACGCCATAAGTATAATTGTTCACATCTTAGGCATTTCCTTAATCTTGTGTTTAGGAATCATAAATCCTAAATTTCTAATGAAAAATGCAACTCAAACAAACTAAATCAATTTCCAAATTGTAAAGCCCAACTATATGATAGTTTGAGATGCTCGCTAGGTTTCCTAGCATCATGTGTATCTCCTACTTATCTTCCATTTGGCTTTGATAATAACTCCCTCTTTTGATCAATCTCATTTGATCTTTCAAAATAAAACTAATCGATTGATAAACCTTCCTATTGAAATCTTCAAAGACAATGATCATTTACCTTAATCGAGAGTTTTTCAAAGGAATCCTCTTTCCTTAGAATGTAATTAACTATGGGTTTGCCCATATAGGGAACTTAACAAACCTTTAAAATAAACCGCTTTTCTATGTAAAGTTGGGGAAGAATTTCTATTACATATGCATCCATCATCATTAGTAGTCCTTATTGGTGATTAGGTCCATTAAAAAGTGACGTCTTCCAAGATTTTACACTATTTTCTTGATGATGTACTTTCGATCACCTAAATAAGTACATCTTGATCTACACATCTTAAAAGATAAATTTCTAGGTCTTACCTCTTTCATTTCTCCCAACATATTTGAAAGGTGGCCCATAGAATTTATATTCTCTAAAGAGATCTGGTCTTTATAGAGTTGTAAGAAAGATAAATGATAATGCTTATGAAATAGATCTTCCAATGAATGTTGAGATTTTTTCAATATTCAATGTATCATATTGTACCATGGGCAAGCACGATAACACTATTTTCTTTATAAATAGTACTAAAATTTAGGTTAATACATCATCATCCTCTACCATCTTGTAGCTTAAGATCACATCGGTCAAATTTTTAGAAGATAAGATTATCATCACATCGATGGAGGTACTCGAAGGTTTCGTTCGTTGGAAATGTCTTTCTGAAGATTACATTTGATGAGTTACATTAATTGGACTCACAACTATTACAAGAGTACTTGGATTTTTTCTTAGAGGAGAATCCTTTAAAGTCGGCAGTCTAATGAAGGGCATCATCATCATCCGATGTAATCATCATAAAGCTTAAATCTATGTATTGGGCCTTTTATTATAATTTAGGTTATGTAATATTGGACTTTATATTTTGTATATGTCTTGAGCTTATATGTATTGGGCTATTATATCATGAACCATGATTCATTGTAGTAATAATATTTTGTAAGTTTGGTGGTAGGTGGTGGTAGGTGTAGTTATGATGATGTTAGGTTTGAGTTTGGAGTTAGGTTTGAGTATTCTTAACTCTCTCTATCAATCCTATAAACAGGGAGGCTCTTGTAATGCTCGAAACTTAGATTTGGAATAAAAGTTATCTTTTTAAATTTATTTTTCTATTCTTCTGTGTGTTTTTCTCCAGTGACGACTACTTGAGTGTGTAATATCACAACCCTTAGAGAAAGACTTCTAAGGAAGGAACATGATCTCCACAATGATGGACTGTTTGTAAAGGTCGACTTCAACTTATCCCCACTTCAATGTTGGTTATTTTAAATCATAACTTTAATTAAAATCTTTTCAACTTCACTAAATTCATAATATTGTGAATGTGCTCAATAGTAGTATGCATTTATCTTTACTCTATTGTGAGGATTTAAGAATTATTAGTGTAATAAACATTATATCATAGAGGCACTTTCATCCAACATTAAGTAGACTTCTAAATTTGTACTAACTTTATCAAAGCATCAATCTCTTCCATCCATTGATCAATGTTCTCATCTCAAGTAAGATTATGTTGAATGGCTACTCAAAGTGAGGGTACTTCAACTTCAAGTGGAAAAGCCTTGACTCAAACACTAGAGAGTGGATTTTAGGTATTTTATAAGTAATTAGGTAGTATAAGCTTCCACAAGCTTAGTATGCCACTCCATTTTATTTTGGTAAGGATTTTTTAGTAGCTTGACTATTATTTTGTTGAAAGCCTCAAGACATTTTCTTTGAATTATGATGAGTATCATAATCAATCTTATGTTGATAAAAAAATCTATAGATTTTAGTGCTCTTGAAGGCTGGACCATTGTTTGAGATAATTCAGTGTGGTACACTAAATTTATAGACTATATTATGGGTGAAGAAGTTGGTCACATGCTCGTCTGTGACTTCTTTGAATGGGGCGACTTTAGCTCACTTAGAGAAATAATTAGTGGCTGCTAAGATGAAGCAGTGACCAGCTGATGATGTTGAATCAATCAATCCTATTACACCCATTCCCCAACACTCAAATGGCCAAGACTTTATTATTGGGTGCAACGGATTTGGAGGCTGATGTATGATGTTGTTGTAGACCTGGCACTCATGGCATCTCTTAGCATGATCAATACAATCCTTTACCACAGATGGCCAGTAGTATCCCATTCTTTTGGTGTTGAAAGCCATTTTAGGAACTGATTGGTGTGCACCATAGAGTCCTTCATAAATTTCAGCAATTACTTTGTTAGCTTCTTCTATTCCTAGACATCATTGCCACATTTACTCAAAGGATCTATGTTATAGAGTGTTGCCAACATAAGCATATTGTCAAAGCCTTTTCTTGAGTTGTGCATCCATTGACTTAGGGCTCAACAATTAAGGGTTTTCTCCAGTCTTCCTTCTTTTATACTGTAAGGATTTCATTTTGTGGTTTTGTAGTTTTTTCAAATTGAGGTCTTTTATCCTAAATAGTCTAAGGCTCATTTTGTTGACTTTGAGAAGTACCTCATAGGAGAGTGTGAGGAGCAACATGAGTTGCATCCTACTGGCTTACAAATGATGACCCCTCCTCCAACAGGGATTTCAGGTTATTGGCTCTAGGACCTGATGGGTGCAAACACTAATTAGCATATAAATATCATCGTCCATACTTTCCAATTCTTTAGTTAGCATAGCCTGGCAATCAGCTTTATTATTTATTTTGGCTATAATGATAATTGAAATTTGCTTCATAGGCTCGAGGGCTCACTTGTCGTAGTGAGCCAATTCATACATGTTGATTTTACAAATACCCTATATTTGATTAATGACAAGCAAAGAATCTCTATAAACTTGTAGATTTTGAACTCCCACGAAGATGCCTTCCTCTAGACCTACCGTCAACACTTCAAATTTTGCTTCTTTATTGGTTCATGGCTCAATCAACTGGTAATAGTGCCTCATTATACCACCTTCTAGCATGATCAAGATGAAGCTAATTCAGCTTGAGCTTTTAGGAGATTTGAGAAGTGAGTGTATCTGATGGATGAAGCTCCATCAAAATACAATTCCCACATTTGTTACTTTTTCTTTCATATATATGCATGATCTGCTCATTAGGGAGATCATCATTAAGTAGTAAATTAGCCAGGATGGGTGTGCAGTAAAAAAGTCTGCTAGAATTTTCTCCTTCATCGCTTTTTGGGGAACATATATGGTGTCAAATTATAGTAGAACAATAGCCCATCATTGTGCGGCTTGTCGATGATCTTATCATCAAGAACTTCAATTGGATCAAACTTTGAGATGAGAATAATTTTATAAGATAACATGTAATGATGAAGCTTCTGGATAGCAAAACTCAGAGCCAAATAATGCTTCTTGATTGGCGAGTATTACATTTTTTGCTCCTATTAGCCTTCGATTATTGTAGTATAGAGCATTCTCCTTTCCTTCTTCATTATGTTGTGCAAACAATATATCTAGAGATTCTTCCAATGCCACTGTGTATAAGATAAGCAGCTTTCCAAGGATTGGCATTGCGAGAATGGGCAGATTCAACATATACTTCTTGATACTATCAAAAGCCTCTTAATATTTTGTATCCTATTTGAAAGGAGTATCCTTATTCATTACCTTCTTCCTCTTGGATCACGATCGATGCCTTCAATGAATTTCTAGCTCAAAGTGTGGAATAAGTATTTCTTTTGTCGAGAACTATGATCTAAGCTAACCTTCTCTCAAATATATGGAGCTAGTTGGAGGCGACCCTGGATGACTCTCCAAGGTGTTGACTGCCATAAATTTCATCAGATATGACCCTTCTCTAAGATACTCATTCTTGACAAGTTTTATTTTTGGTGGATCTCTAGGAGTATAGTTCAGTTGGCACGCTAGTGTCTTTCTTTAAGGCAATTTCACTTCGAGGCATTGGCCTCCAAATTTACTTACTTTTTTGTCGGGACCTTTGATGGTGGTGGATTCTTGGACATGTAGTCCAAGTGTCTTTCTTTAAGCAACTTGAAATGATATTTTGAAATAGATAATAATGATATTAATCTTATGTTACAAATGTTCAAAATTCATACCAACATCAATGTTACATAATTCAATGATCACATGTTATCAATCTCGCCTAAATTAAGAGTTGAACCAACAAAGAATTTTCCTAGCGAAGTTGCCAAAAATATCTTGGCTCTAAAATTTACCATTGACCTCTCAATTAAGAGAGTTTAATTTATGTCGATTAAATTTTTAGAGGGCAAATGGAATAGTAGATAAGACACTACCCAAAGATTTCTCTCTCATTTTGTGAGGACTTTATATTTAGTTCTAGGTTTCTATAAGCACAAGCACCTATAGTTAATTACCCTTTCCATTGCTGAGAGAGAACATTCAATTAAGACTATTGTTAGATCACTAAATGCGTAGCGTATAGTAGTAGCATGTGGAGATATGAAATTTTATTTATAAAAGTTATCATTCTTTACTTAAAGTAGATCGTTAGGGGAATGATGTGTGCCTGATCAAGATCCATGGTTCCATCATCACTATAATGGTCCTAGCCTACTTAGTTAGAGGAGGTAGTTGACCCAACCAAGGATCCTTGTCGGCGGTCATGGGTTGCATCGTCGAAAATCTTCTAGACTTGGAGTGGAGTTTATCTAAGGAGACAAGTTTAAGTCCTTCTTAGCTAACAAAAGGCTTTTTGCTCTATAAAATGTACCCTATGGTTCACAACTCAAGGTACAAAGCCATTGGGAAGTATACGGGCTATAGTTGTGATCAAAATATAATGGTGTCATTTGGCAACAACCACCTGATCAGAGGACTCTGATCATAACTGCATCATATGTGAAGCCTACTAGCCAAGCCACATAGTCAGAGGGCATGGGCCATGCCCTTACTAGCCTGAGACTAATTGAGAGAATATAGAAATACACTTCATTTAACTTTGGCTCCTTTGTGAGCTAAAATTTTCTTATTTTATCACCTTTAACAAATAATTACGGAAGGTAGATGGATTAAATTTTGCTTTGAGCTTTAAAAGATAAATTTCATTTAATCATTTTGAGTTTGATAATTCATTATTTTTTCACTTAGATTGATATTTGACTTATGTTAATTCAATTTAAAATTTTAAACATATTTTGATGGTAGTTTCCTCTCTAGTTGAATTCTTCATTCAACACAGCCATCATCGGGGTGTACAAGTATGCTTCATCATTTAGTTTATTATTCCCGGATCCTATCGACTCTATTAATTTAATAATAGAGGATGGATCTAAATTTATATTTTGAGAATTTTGATTTTAAATATCAATATCTTGAATATTATGATAATAATGACTCCTCAGTTGATATCTTCAACTCGGATATCATTAAGGTATTGATCATGCATTTTGTTATTCTAGATCCTATCGACTATATTAATTTAATAATAGAGGATCAGATCTACTATCATATACAAAATTAGTTTCTCAGATGTTTTACTAAGTTAAAATTCTTGTAATATTATTATTGAATGTTTAGATTTTATTAACCCGAACCTGATCCTAAGACCCAACTGGGAATCAACCCACGTAACATCCTCTAACACAAATTTTATGCATTCATTATAGTATCGAGACTCATGTGGGTATCTGATTTTTCATATATGATTTTCAGTTTTCTTATAATATATAGTTGCACAAATTTTGGTGCATTGATGTTGTAAATTTATACGTGTTCATTGCATCTATATAACACATGAATTTTAGTGTGATTGTATCATGATGCGAGTATTATTTATCTCATCTAAAGATAGATAATCATTTACATGCATTGTGATGAGTAATATTCAAATGCAAATCCACCTTAAAGTGCTTTCTTAACACCTTATGGTTGTTTGTATGATGTTTTGCGAATATGGTGGTGTAAGGCATTTCAGCTCTTGTTCGATTATTTAGATTAATATTCATTTGTATGTATTTAGTTCATAGCTCATTGAGTTTTTTAAGTTTCAATAAAATTTAACACATGATCACTAAGAAGCTCGTAGGCTCATCACAAGTCTCATTCAAATTCTTTTTGATCTGAATGATTTTATTGTGGTATATAGCTCAACCCAATTGTTTAGTATGAATCGTAACATAATTTGATCGTTCAATAAGAATATGATTTATGCTCATCAGCTATTGAGTCTCTTGTAAGATCATTCTTATTTAAAGACTTTTAGAATTTTAGATGTAGTTTATTCTTTAATTTATCATTATCAAACAAACTCAATTTAAGCTCATAAGCTCATTACTTTTTTTTTTTTTTAAGTCTCCCGTCAATCCAAAATTTGACAGCCTCCCGATTGTCCCCGCGAATTGACCTTCGTCGTCTCTACATAATGGTCAATGTCTTGTGACACTATGATAGTCTTTCACTAGCTCTATTAAGTATAACATGGTCTTCAAACACCTACATTAAAGAGCATATATGTAGGTTTATTCTTTAATTTATCATTCTCAAATAAATTCAATTTATGCTCATAAAACTTTTATTTTATCTTATTTAAGTCTTCATTCCAAATTTCAAAACTCAGGCATCGTCGCATGGGGTACATCGGGCTATTCGACCTTCTCGTCAATTTTATTGAGCATAATGGCTAGTGTCTTACGACACCAAGGTCATAGTCTTCTACCCGTTAGCTCCACTGAGCATTATCTTCAAACTTACCTCTACCACTAAACATAAGATCTTCAAACATCTAAATAATGCTACATTGGACCAGATAAATAGTACAACCAGTGAAACTATAAGAATGTGATAGATAAAACTAATTAAGTTGTAACCAAACCATTCAAAAGCAAGCGAGAAGATGGTCACCCCAGCAAATACTTCCTAATATCTTCATTTCTATCCATAGTAAAAAGTCAACATATTTTCCTTCACTACCAGTGTCTTCTTTCCAAAAAAATCATTTCATTTGGGAGTCAGGTAACAAATACTTCACATCATTTGAATATATTAATGAATCTTTAAAGTCTTGAATCTTCTCCATTACTTCAGAAATAATCCTTTAAATAAAACAAGAATAGGTTTAAGAGGTGTTCTTTGAGCCAAGCATTTTGAATTGAAATCAATAGAAGAGAGAAAATGGGCTTCATTTATAGTGTTCTATAGGGATGAATCACCATCACTCGGCCATCTCCACACATGAATGGAATTATGAAAACAATAGAAGAAGATGACCTTGGTAGTTGCGATGGCACAGCAGGTGATTTCAAGTGGTTATTAAGGCGGAGGCAGAAGCCTACATAGGTAGTGGCAAGGTTGAACTGTGTTGCAATCAACCATCCCCTTCACATGGGAATCTTGAATTGATATTTACCGAGTTTGATGTAGTCTTTATGTCTCTCAAATCTGGTTGTGGTAGGGTCATCTTAAATACCGTTGGAGGGGTTTCGAGCTGCCTCTTTTCTTCATACGTAAGAGATGCAGTGGAGGGAGGGGTGGACTGAGAGGAGTTGGAGGGTGTGATGGCTTACTCAAGCAGGTAGGGCATGAACTGCGGGAGAGGCTTGCTATCGTGGGACACTGAAAATGGGAATCGAGAATTATGTATTGGAGACGGAAGAGAGGGTATCGTTCGATTCTTTTTTTATATATTTTTTCAAATAGGACAAACGAGTTTTAGGAAATAGGGAAGAGTCTTCACGTGCATAGTATGGGTAAGGTGACATGGTAGCCTATTATTGGTTGAATGGGAGGTGGATGTATGAGGATGGGCTGTTGTAAGTTCCAAAGGTGCTGATTGGATGTGATTAAGAGATAATTAGGTAGATTTATCTTGAAATACGTGCATATTTTGATAAATTTTTAAGTGTGACAACCTTAATCAAATTAGATGTCTATTCTAGGTAATTTTGATGTTCTAGATGCAACGATGCAGACCATTTCATGATCAGAGGTTGTTTGGTTAAAGTTAGCATCAAATTAGGTCAATTTTGATTCAGAAATGTGTCATCTTATTTTCGACACTTGCATAGACTTGTCCAAATCAAGTGTGAACAGTCTTGTTTGATAGATTTTGACTCTAATGATGCGATCAATTTTGTGAATAGAGATTATTTGGGCATCATCGCAGCCTCTAGACTTTGATATACGTGTAACTGCTTTGATAACTCTATCTCTTGATCGGTCGATCGTTAGATTGTTCAATATGTATATTCTAATCAATTTTGATGTTTTGAATGTGATACAAAGTCCATTCATTTATTGGAGATAATTTTGAGAAATTTCAATGATATCCAGTGTATTTCATCTTTGATTTGCACGATATTATATCTAAACCCCGTTGAATTCATCATGCTTGCTCTATTTAACTTGTGTAATTTATGTGGAGTTCAATAGTAGTATATCTCTATAATATATTTCTAATTAATAGTCTATTAGCATTTTCCAATCTAGAGCTACAAAATCACTTTTTCCTTAAAAATTGCCATAAATTTTACATCTAGATGGATATTTTATAAGCTTTAATTTTTTTGTCTACTTTATTCGATTCTTTCTTTTTAGTTTTGTTTTTTACTTAAAAATATAGATATAAAAATTAATAAAAATATTTGAATATTTTAAAGAAATTTAATGCTTGGTCTCCCTCCTATTAGGAGATAAACCAAGTTAACTGCTAAATGTCATTCTAATTATTATATTTCTTATTAGTCATCTAATGTCTACCAATGAGCGTCATCAACTATTGATGTCAAAATCCATGTTTTCGGTTTCCGGTCTCCCTTTTTAGTAGAATAAGATATTTGATCATGATCATCACTAACTCATGATATTGATCGGTTTGTTTCCAAATCTCTCTCTCTCTCTCTCTCTCTCTCTCTCTCTCTATAACTTAATTTTTTTATATTTTTATTTTAAAATTAATTTGATCATTATAAATTTTCAAGCTTTCGTGTTAAACAAACTTTGATTAACTATGCTAAGACATTTTCTAAAATTGATCATTATATATTTTTATTTTAAAATTAATTTGATCATTATAAACCCCTTAGCTTAATTAATCATTAATCATGTGCCAAATTGCATTAGGTTCCTTTCTTCCTAGGTGCACTGCAAATTTAAATTCCTACTGAGGTTTTATGTCATCTTATTGGCTTATAATTATTTGATTAACTATGCTAAGGTGGTGTAGGTAAGAGATAATTAACATGTTTAATTCATACCTAATCAAAATATAAAATGAATCTAATCACCTAAAAATTAAAAAAATGTCAAACACATGTGGGAATGGGTTAGATACAATAAACTCAACTCACACTTTTCAAAATTAAATCAAATTCAAAATCAAACAAAAATCATATTAAACAAACTTTGATTTACTTTAAGCTTTCTTATTTCATAAGATTGTCTTTAGGATTAATTAAAGTGAATGTGTTTACATGCTTTCATTGCTTTAGTTTATTTCCCAACATGTTAAATATGTATATCATGTGGTCTCATGCATCTGTTCTTTCAAAAATCAAATTTAAAAATTGAAAAGGTTTCTTTTATGTCAAAATTGCATGTGTTGGCTAAAGTAAGAATATGAGTGGCTATTATCACTATTAAATCCAAATTATTTTTAAAATATATGAATCAATCATCGAAATAGAAAGTGTGTTACTTATATCTTAATTATAAGTTAGCGTGTGAGTAAAATATAAAGATGTGCTTAGTGTAGGTTTCCCTTCTCTTCTCTTTAGTATAGCTTTGAATAGGATTTGGCAAGGTGCATGGTTCATTTGAAAAGAACCAAACACTTGCCTAATTTTGTATCCTATTAAATCCTATGCTATCACTTAGCAAGGATACCTATGCTTGCACATATAACTTGCATAAACAAAATAAATCAACTAATACAAATTTTGCATTCTTTCTTTTCCATTCATTTCTTTTATACACATGTTTGTATTTAAGGAAAGTTGTATATTAGTCTAGACAACCTCAAGATTGTGAGGCTTTAAGTAGCCCTAAGTAGGTATTGTACCTTAGACCTATGTTTAATAATGGTACTGTACTCACTTATGCCTTTCTTACCTTAATGTGTGCATGTGAAAATTGGATAAGGAATCCCTTTGTTACCTAATGAAAATTATGCATCATAAACTTTCAAATTTCCTTAAATGAATTTGTTGACCTTGTTTTTAGAATGAGCTCTCAACCCCTCCATCTTAGTGATAGGACTCCTCTTAGACTTTAAGAGTTCCTTAGTCTTGAGGCACATCTAGTAATTAGGTGGATACTCAACTTAGCCCTAGAGACTAAGAAGAGTTAGCCACAGGAAAAGGTCATGCCTTAAAGGTGTTAAGAAAATTTGCCTACCCTTAGCTTGAACCGCTCACCTTCCTTCCTTCATGTCAAACTCCAAATAAATCTTATTTGATTTTCTCTAGATTGAAATCCATGATTGAAACCCATGAATGAAACTCTAAGTCCAAAACTTTCTTAAGTCCTTAATCTTCTTTAAGGACTTAGCCTAATCATGATCAAATCAACTCAAACTCATGGGATTTTCTCATAACTCATTTATATTCTCATTTATATTCACATATATAAATGAAATATAGATACAAATCAATCAAATCAAATCCAAAATTAAATTCCAAATTTGAAATCTTTCTTAAGTCCTTAATTCCCTCTTAAGGACTACCAAAATCATGATAAAATTAATTCAAATTCATGAGATTTTCTCATAACACATTTATATTCTCATTTAAATTCTCATTATAAATGAAATATAAATATAGAATAATCAAATCTAATTCCAAAAATTCAAATCCCTACTCCAAAATTCCCTCAGTCCTTTAAATTCCCTTTTAATGGACTTAGCTTAAATCATGATCAAATCACTTCAAATCCTTGAAATTTTCTCATGACTCATTTATATTCTCACTTATATTCACATATATAAATGAAATATAAATTCAAACAATTAAAACCAATTCCAAAAATCAAACTCAAATCCACTCAAAATCTAACCTAAGTCTTTTAAGTCAAAATCTTGAATTTAGCCAAATCAATTTCAAATCAAACTCTTGATTTAACTTCAAATGAATCAAAACCAGGTTGACTTGCAAAATGGATTTATATTTCAATCATAAGTCCATATACAAGTTGAATAAAATTTAAATCAAGCTTTGACTAAGCCATCTAACCCACTTAGGCTCACTTGACCCAAAGTGACCTAAAGTACCCTTATGAGCCAAATTCTAACCCTAACCAAATTGGATTGAATCAAACTCACCTATGCCTCTCATCATGATCAACAATCATCATGGGATGATCAACCAACCAAATTGGGTCAAACTAAGTCAAACCTTAGGGTTGACCAAGCCAACATTTAGCCAAAATGAAACCTAACATAGCCAAAATCCACCATTGGCCAAATTGATTGAAACCTTGATCTAACTTCATTCATGAACTATGTTTGAACTTGACCAAGTCAACCTTTTAACTCAATTGGCCACTTGACTCAAGTTGACCCAACTTGACCTAAAAGTCAAAATGTGTCAAAACTTGATCTAAGCTAAATTGATTGAAACCAATGGGTCAAGTTCATTTCAAATCACTTGTTGAACTTGACCAAAGCCTTAATTGGCCAACTAGACGTAACTAGCCCAATTGGCCACTTGACCATAGTTGACCCAACTTGACCTAAAAAGTCAAAATATGTCAAAACTTGATCAAAGCCAAATTGATTGAAACCAATGGGGCAAGTTCATTCCAAATCACTTGTTGAACTTGAACAAAGCCTCAATTGGCTAACTAGACCTAACCTAGCCCAATTGACCTTGAACCCAACTTGACCTAAAGGGTCATGCTAAGCCAAATTCAAACCTAACTAAAATTGATTGGAAACGAAGATACCAATCCACTTCATATGACTAATCAAACCTAAACCTACCCATGATCTAGCTCAAATAGGTCAAATGAGGCAAATTGGTCAACTTGACCCATTTGACCTAAATGAAGTCATATGAGCCAAACTGATAACTAAACTAAATTGAATCAAACCAAAGGTGCCAAAACATTTCAAACGATCATATGAACTTGGCCCAACCCTTGGTTTGACCTAATTTGACCAATTGGTCAACTTTACCCAAGTTGACCCTTTTTGACCTAAATGAGTCAACATGAGCCAAACCATTTTAAATGAACTCCAAATCCAATGAAACTTGGCCAAACCTATTTTCTCAACATACCTAACATATTCAAATTCAAAAATCAACCAAATGACCATTCTAACTATAGGCCATAGAACAAATTTTGGTCAAATCCATGAGGAATTTGGTCAATCCCTCTTCATATCAACTTGATACCTTCCTGATAGGTCAAGTGAATCCTATGAAGGGTGGTCCACCCAACCCAATGGGTTTGGGTCAACCCAAATGGACCCAAGGCCAAAAAGCCCCCCATAGCTCAACCACAATTTGAAAACCTCCCTCCACTCAATTTGAAGCAGATGGGAGGTTATTGATCCACTCTGAAGCTCAAATGAACCATGTGCCAACTTTAAATAGCCCAAACAACCCTTTCCATATGGTCAATTGGATCAAAATCATTTCATACTATTTTATTCATAAAAATAATAATGGTTTCAGAACCCTATCCTCAAATTCCCCTCTTCTCCAATGAATCAAATTCGTCAAACTTCCTCTCACTCTTCAATTCTCTTTGCACAAATGAGGAAGTCCATCAATCAAGTCAACCCACCAAGCTCTCGAGCTCAGCTCTAGATCAAAATGAATCAGGGATAATGGTCTTGACAAGATGGCTTACCTGAGTTCAATCGCATCAGACTATGAGGTGGAATTAAGTGGTCATGAAAAAAGTGTCGGTGAAAAAAATTATATTGTATAGTGAAAATAAGTTTAAATCATGGTGTTGTTTATCCTTTAATCAAATCGACCTCAGGCGCCTTCAATCGCATGCATTTTGGATGGATGAGATTAAATGCACATTTTATAAATCCATTTAGCCTTTAAAACCGCCATTGATCGAACATGAGTATCAAACGCATCACGCCGCGTGCGTGATGATGCAATGTGGCAACTCACGGCGTGTAAAACGCTAGCCATGTGGGATGTGGGCTAAAGGATTTAATTAAGGTTTTAATTAATTCTATGTTATAAAAATTCATATCTCCCTAAATAAAAATCAAAAAAATATGAGGTAAAGTTCTACTGAAAGATAATTTAATCTAGAATATACTAAAAATAATTTTAATGGATTTTAAATTGTATCTTTATTGGACTTTGCCTTTGAATGGAAATTTTAATTTGCTAATTACCAATTAACTTCGATTAACCTAAACTTCGGGTATGTTTTGGGAGATGACTTCTGCCTCGCACTAATTTTCTTGGGATTTATTGAAGGCTTAATTAGGATAATTACAAATGCATTTCCTAATTACTCCCTTAATGTAATTAAAGATAAATAAGGGGTTGATTAGTATTTTAATCCCTTTGGAGTTGATTAAAGTTTGATCTAGTGAATAGGAGACTTAGGGAATAATTTTAGGGTAGTTCTCCTAAGCTATTCCCTAAACCCCATTTTCTTTTCTTAATTATCTCTTAATTATGGGTTAATTCATTAATTACCCTCTTAATTAATTTCTAAAAATTCTAAAATCTTTTAAAACTTAATTATTCTACTTTGGGTAGATGCTTGGGTGTTCAAGAGCCTAAGTCCAGTTAAGGAAATCAAAACCCAACTCATTTGTGTGGGGGGTGTTTTGAAATTACTTAAGTTAGCTTAATTAACCATTAATCATGAGCCAAATTGCATTAAGCCCTTTTCTTCCAAGGTGTTCCTTGTGAGGTTTTATGTCATCTCATTGGCTCATAATTATTTGGTTAACTATGCTGTGTATTGTGAGTTAATTAACTTAATTCTTACCTTAACCTAATCAAAATCTAAAAATGAAACTAATCATCTAAAAATTAAACAAAAATATCAAACACATGTGGGAATGGGTTAGGAATAGCAAACACAATCCACATTTTCAAAATGAAATCAAATTCAAAATCAAACAAAAATCATATCAAATGAACTTTGGTTTACTTTAAGCTTTCTTATTTCATAAGATTATCTTTAGGATTTAATTGAAGTGAAGGTGTTTACAAGCTTTCATTACTTTAGTTCTTTTCTCGGCATATTAAATTTGTATGCCATGTGGCTTCATGCATCCATACTTTCCAAAATTTAAATTAAAATGAAAATGTTTACTTTATGTCAAATTTACATGTGTTTGGCAAAAGTAAAAAATATGAGTGGCTATTATCACTATTAAATTCAAATTATTTTTAAAATATATGAATCAATTATAAAAATTGAAAGTGTGTTACTTATATTTTAAGTATAAGCTTGCATGTAAAGAAAATATAAGGATGTATAAGGTTTTCCTTCTCTTCTCTTTTAGTATAGTTTTGAATAGGATTTAGTAAAATGTATGGTTCATTTGAAAAGAACCTAACACTTGCCTAATTCCATATCCTATTCATCCCTATACTATCACTTAAGAAGGATACATATGCTTGCACAAATAAATTGCATAAACAAAACAAATCAACTAATACAAATTTTTGCATTCTTTCTTTTATGTTCATTTCTTTTGTACACATGTTTGTATTTAAGGAAAGTGGTATATTAGTCTGGACAACCTCGAGGTTACAAGGATTTAAGTAGCCCTAACTAGGTCTTGTACCTTACACCTCTAGTTAACAATGGCATAGTACTCACTTATGCCTTTCTTACTATCATATGTGCATGTAAAAATTGGATAAGAAAACCCTTTCTACTTAATGAAAATCATGCATCATAAACTTCCAAATTTCCTTAAAAAAATTACTTAGCATGCACCATAAAGTGTTTTAAACATTATCATTTGAATGTATAGATACGCTTAGGATTTATGCATGTTGGGAAAGAAATGAAGTGATGTGTGTTTTGTGAATTTAGTTCATTTTATTTAATCTTAAAATGTCTTTCTTTTTGAATAGGTTTATTTAGAGTTCATCTAAACTTTGGATTAATTAATACACTTAATCAAAAAAAATTCACTAAATAAAACTAAAACTATGAATCCACTTTAGAAATAACTTAAGTTAGGGAAGGAAAGGGAACTTCTCTTCTCTTTCTCTCTCTTCATAACTTAGTAATTAATTGTAGGATTCACTTGAACCTAATCAAAATATGAAATAAAATCAACCCAAAATAATTAAATCACTTAAATGAAACCCTCCTCTAAGTTGAACATGCTTCAAACTTAGAAAATTCTATTTTAAAGCCATAACTAAGCATACCACACAAACCTCCAAAGCACACACATTAGGCTAAGTCACCACTTCTAACTTTAGGTTAAAGTGGTGCATGGTTTGATGCTTTCTTTTGTTTTGTGATATATGTTTTAGAATGGATGTTAGGATGAATGTGCGTAGAATGAATGGTAGGACTATCTTAGTCTAACCATTATTTTCTACAGGGGATTGTGCTTAAGGGGCACTGTAATAAATAAAAATATAAATACTTTTGTTGTGCAGGTGTTTATACCCCTAAGCATAATCCAATATGTCAGGTGGACTTAATCACTCATGTGTGGGGTGATAAGTCCAATATACATGCTTGGGATTTTGTGGTTTGTTTAGCTAACCTTTATTTTGCAGGTGTTAGCTAGATTTACTTTTAATTTTCATGTAAATTTTGCAATTAGGATTTTGAAATGATTGTTTAGGGGATTAGGATGAGCATTGGTCATAAGATCCTATCTTATGCACCATGTGAAGCCTTTGGAACATCCACCTTCCAACCATCCAAAAGAAGGAACCAAAGAAGAAAGAAGAAAAGAAGAAGAAAGAAGAAAGAAGAAATAAAGCTTACAATGAATTTCTTACTTAATTGTATTTAATTCATTTGTAATCTGGGTTATATAAGGGTAAAGCTCTGCTACCTAATTTATTTATCGTGATTGTGTGGTGGTACCCACAAATTGATTATTGATTTGTTTAGCTTATGCATTAAGTGACATCTTTTTCCTAATTTCTTCCTTGCTTTATGTATGGCCTGGATGTGGATTAGGCTCTTAGGGAAAAGTAAATCTTTTACCAAACTTAACAACTCAAAACTAAAAATAAAGAACTCATAACCTCACCAAAAGTTTAGGTTTAAAATCAAGATAAAAAGAATTAGCAACCCCTTAGCTAGATGAGTATTTCTTTCATAACATCATGCACAAATGCATCTTATTTCACTCTTGATTGGAGGGCTTCCATCTTTTCTAGAGAAACTTGGCTTGACCTTTGAGAGCCATGAAGGAAACACACCTCCTCCCATCTCATAGATTTTGGCCAATAACTTTATTTCTCATGCATTAGGCATATAAAACCCTATTAGCCTGAGTCAAAAAATAATTGTAAAAAAAATAAAATGAAATGAATTGTGTTAGATTTAGGTCATTTGAAGCATGTCCTTACATGATCTAGTCTCTTTAGGAGTGAGTTTAAGGACTTAGTCTCTTTCTAAATAAGTAACAACCTAGCTATCTTGCATAATATGACTTGCCTACATGAATTTAAAATCATATGAGGAGTTAGTTGGTGGCCACCCTTAGGTGGTTGTAAGTCCAAGTAGTTGGGTGGTTTATCCACTCTTATGGAGGCAAACCAAATACCAATTTTTGCGTTAGATTTAGGTTATGCTTTCGACCTTAACCAAAGCTCCTTAGATTTAGGTTCTGAGGTTGCTTCTCATCTTTGTGGGCGATATGCTTAAATCCCCACCACTTAGGAATTTCTATAATCTTGTGTTATGGAATCATAAGTCCTAAATTTCTAATGAAAAATGCAACTAAAATAAATTAAAATAATTTCAAAATATAAACCCAACCATAGGTAGTTTGAGATGCTAGGTTTCCTAGCATCGTGAGCAACTCTACTTATCTTTCTTTTAGCTTCAATAATAACTCCCCCACTTTGACCAATCCCATTTTATCTTCAAAAATGAACCAATCCATTGATAGTCCTTTCCAATTGAAATCTTTGAAGACAATGATCATTTACCTTAATTGAGGGTATTCCTAAAGGATCTCGTCCCTTAGGATATAATTAAATATGTCTACATAGGGAACTTAACCCATTAAAATAAACCTTACTTTACTTTTTCATGTAAAGTAGGGGAAGAATCTATGGTACATATGTATATTGTCCTTAGGAGTCCTATTGAAGTGATTAGGTCCATTAATGGGTAGTGACTTTTATCTCCTGAGATAGTACACTATTCCATGATGATGTACCTGATCACCTGAATAAGCACATCTGCGGATCTGTGTGGCATCCCAAAAAGATGAATTTTTATATTCTTGCCTTTCACCCACAGATTGAAGGTGACCATATAGAAATTTTTTCTAACCAATAGAATTACTTAGCATGCATCATAAACTATGCTAAATATTCTCATTTATGTGTATAGATATGCTTAAGACTCATTCATATGCATGTTATACTATTGGGAAAGAAATAAAGTGATGTATGTTTTGTGAATTTAGTTCATTTTACTTATTCTTAAAATGCCTTTCTTTTTAAATGAGTTTTTTTAGAGTTCATCTAAACTTAGGATTAATTAAAACACTTAATTAAAACATCTACTGAATAAATCCAAAACATGAATCTACTTTAGAAATTACTAGGTTAGGAAAGGAAAGAGAAGTAACTTAGTAATTAATTGTAGAATTCACTTGAACCTAATCAAAACATGAAATAAAATCAACCCAAAATAATTAAATCACTTAAATGAAACCTTCTTCTAAGTTGAACATGCATCACACATAGAAAATTCTAATTTAAAGCCATAACTAAGCATCAAACCTCCAAAGCGCATTAGGCTAAGTCACCACTTCTAGCTTTTGGGTTAGATGGTGCATGGTTTGATGCTTGCTTTTATTTTGTGATATATATTTTAGTCTGGATGTTAGGATGTATGAGCATAGAATGAATGGTAGGGCGATCACCATTATCTCTTCTAGGATTGTGCTTAAGGGTAATAAATAAAAATATTTTTTGTGCTGTGCTTACCCTAAGTATAATCTAATAGGCCGTGGACTTAATATTCATGTGTGGGGTGATAAGTCTAATATACACGCTTGGGATTTTATGATTTGTTTTTTATCAGTGTTTTTTCTGGTGTTATACATTTATTTTCCTTTTCATGTAAATTTTATAATTAGGATTTTAGAATGATTGCTATGGTGATTAGGATGAACATTGGTCATAAGATCTCATTTTATACACCAAGTGAAGCCTTTGGAGCATCTACCTTCTAACCATCCAAAAGAAGGAATCAAAGAAGAAAGAAGAAAAGAAGAAGAAAAGAAGAAGAAAAGAAGAAAAGAAGAAGAAAGAAGAAGAAGAAAAAAAGAAGAATGAAGAAATGAAGCTTGAAGACCCCTATAATAATGAATTCCTTGCTTAATTGTATTTAATTCATTTGTAATTCATGTTGTATAAAGGGTAGAGCATACCCTTTTTTTTTTTTTTGGTGGTGCAGAATAGCCTCTTATTCTTTGATTAGTGTTATAAAGTGATTGATGATTTATTTAGCTTGTGAATTAAGTGGCATCATTTTCCTAATTTCTTTCTTGCTTTATGTATAACTTGGATGTGGATTAGGCACTTAGAAAAATAAATCTTTTACCAAATCTAACAACTAAAATAAAGAACTCATAACCCATAACCCCAAAAGCTTTGGCTAAAATCAAGAAAAAAGAATTAGAAACCCCTTAGCTCGATGAGTATTTCTTTTATACCATCATGCACAAATGCATCTTATTCACCCTTGATTGAGGGATTCCACCTTTACCAGAGAAACTTGGCTTGACCTTTGAGAGCCATGGTAGAAACATACCTCCTCTCTTCTCTCTAATTTTGGCCAATAATCTCATTTCTCATGCATTGGATATATGAATCCTTTTAGCCTGAGTTAAAATGATTGTCCAAAAATGAAATAGAATGAAATCTAAATTTCATTTAGATTTAAGTCATTTGAAGCATACCCTTAAAAGATCTAGTCTCTTTAGGGAGTTATTTTAAGGACTTAGTCTCTTTTTGAATAAACAATAGCCTAGCTATCTTGCATATAGTATATGACTTACCTACATGAATTTAAAATCGTAGGAGGAGTTAGTTGGCAGCTACCCCTTGCCAGTTGTAAGTCCAAGCAGTCAAGTGGTTTGTCATCTCTTGTGGAGGCAAACCAAATACCCTTTTTTTTTCTTAGATTTAGGTTGTGCTTTCGACCATTGCCAAAGCTCCCTAGATTTAGGTTTTGAGGTTGCTTCTCCCCTTTGTGGCCCATAAGCATAATTGCTCCCCTCCTAATAATTTCTTTAATCTTGTGTTATGGAATCATAAGTCCTAAATTTCTAATGAAAAATTCAACTCAAAAATATTAAATCAATTTCAAAAATAAAAAGTTCAACCATAAGATAGTTTGAGATGCTCACTAGGTTTCCCACTATCATGGGCATCTCCTACTTATCTTTATTTTGACTTTGATAATGACTCCCTCTCTTTGATCAATCCCATTTGATCTTCCAAAATAAGCTAATTGATTGATAGTCCTACTATTGAAATCTTTGGAGACATCATTTACCTTGGTTGAGAGTATTCCTAAGGGATCCCGTCCTTTAGGATGTAATTAATTATGGGGCCTTGCCCCTGTAAGGAACTTAACGAACTCGGTTTAAAATAAATCTTGCTTTACTTTTCCATGTAAAGTAGGGAAAAATATTTGGTACATATGCAGACCCATTGTCCTTAAGAGTCTTTATTGGTGATTAGGTCCATTGTAGAGTGGTGACTTCTATCTTTTGAGATAGTACACCTCTCCATGATGTTATGATCACCTTCAATAAGAATATTTGTGGATCTATGTGGCATCCCAATAAGGCATATTTTTATATATTTATGTTTTCATTTATCCTCTTTTCTAAAAGGAGGGGCATAGATGAAGGCAAGAAATGTATAGGAATATTTTCACAATAGTATGGTCTTGGAAAAGCAAATTGAATTGGTTTTGGAAAAGCAAATTAAAGAGGGAGGGAACGGTTGAGAGGAGCCTCCCGTTCATTACCATTCGCTTTCTTTTCAAGGAGGTTGGAGGGAATCAAATGAAATAGGGAAGAGATCGGGTTCCGCGAGGGGCCGAGGGTCGAGACTTTCTTCTTTCTTTTGGCCAAACCGTTAGTGAGATATGAGAGGGTTTTAATTTTGATTAATCACTTTTTTTTTTATAATAAGATTAAATGTGCAACATTTATTTATATAGTTAATATATACATAGGTTTTAGATTATTTTGATGTTTCAAACAAAATGACATAGTCTATTTTGCAATCGGGGCCCATTTGGTTCATGTTGACATCAAATTGGAAAGATTTCAGCTTAAAAATGTGTGTTGCCTCTTCCAATCACTTGAAATTCATATTGACTCATCTGAATTGAGTCTGAACAATCTTTTTTGATAGATTTTTATATTTCAAAGCTAACGACACAATCATTTTCATGAATGAAAGTTATTTGGACATCTTTATAGCTTCCCGACTCTAATATGCACATTGGCACATTGACGGCTTGATCTCTTGATCGGTTGACTATTAAATTATGGATATATATTATGATTAATTTTGACATTCTAAATGCAATGGCAAAAGTTTGTTTTATAATTGGAGGTCATTTGACTAATTTTTTCATCCGTGTATTTTAGCCTCGATTTACGCATTCTCACTTACGATTACTTGACATTCACACAGACTCAATCAAATTCAGCATGGACAGTCTCATTTAATATATTTTGATGTTTTCAAGCTAATGGAATAACTAATTTCATGAATGAAGGTTGTTTGGACATTATCGTAGCTTCGATATGCATTGGCACATTGGCCGATCTCTTGATCTTGATTGTTACATTATGGAATATGTATATCCGGTCTTTGACAGACATGGTGATGGTGAAGTCATTCATGAATCAAGGTCAATATGATTAGTTTTGCATCATCAAGTGTATTTCTCCAATTTAAGTACTATTACATCCAAGTCGATCAATTCATCTTATAAGCTCGATTGACTCATGTGACAAATATAAAAAGTCAAAATGCCCCCAACAAATGTGATTCGCACATGAAGCAAGTCATATTTGTTGAAAATTGATTGACCTTATTGATTTTCTCTTTTTTTAATTCCTTATTCACCTTCTTTTTACTGCTTCTTAGTATAACACTTTTCATGTTTATGCTTTATTATGCTGTCACTTGGATTCTTATGTGTATTTTTAGCACTTGATAGGAGGATGTTTAGCTGGAGGAGACCTGATGACCAATCAGCTACTGAGCCTGGCGAGGAGGCTATTTGGTCGAAGATTGACAGACACGATCCTCTTAGAGACTTTGATATAAAGGATAAGATTGAGCAACACACCGATATGTTGAGAGGATGTGATCTTTATAGTTTTTTTTTTTTGCACGATCCTTCATGCTTTCTGACTGTACTTTAAACTCTTTTGCTTTCAAGGATCATGTAGTAGGTTGGCTACCATTAGGATGAAATATAAGGGCTACAATCCTCTGGATAGCATAGTAGCTCAGATCAATTCTGGATTTTGTGATATTTTGCATCATGCTTTCGACAACATTGAACAGATGAGACAGTCTAGACTTTTAAGCCACTTCCAGTTACAGTCGAGCTCATCATACTCGCTTCAAGATTCATCTGTTGGAAGGATCCCTAGTCTTCCATATGAATACGTCACATGAGATAGGTACATCTTGCAGGCTCACAGAGACACTTTATGGATGACTAGAATTTATGAGGTAGTATATGTGTCTTTATTTGATTTTGGAGGTATGCCTTCTTCTTGGGCTCACAGAGTGGCAAACTTTTGGGATACTAGTAGTAACACTTATTGGGTTAGCCTGGAAGAGTTGATAGTTACACTCACGGGATCTACAAGTTGTCGCTTTCCAGTGTTTGGTTACTATTAGAAAGAGTGTGTTCCACCTGATGAGGAGTTATATAGCAAGCAGCCTTCAGATGATAGTGATAGACGAGGTAGGTTAGCCGTGCATCCTATTTATATTGATCTTTTGAGCCACTATCACAAGAATTTTAGGGAATTAGGATAATCTAGATGATCACATGCTACACTTTTAGTGAGTACATGGATTTAGAGTTTCTTACAGGAGCATGCTCTGCCTGAGGAGTTCGTGTTGCTACATGATCCTTTTGGATTGAGAGTGTTAGATGGTAGTAGTTTGTCTAAGGACACTACAGACCCTTCTTTACCAGTTGGATGTAGTTATCCTGCTATACAGGGTTTGAGCGAGGAGCTACTTTTAGCAAAGTTCATATCTACTTTAGCTTTGCATCTTTGTGCTCCCGATTACAAAGAGATCTATGTGCTCAGGTGTTTTATTAGTAGCCAGCAGAATTTCACGAGGTGAGCGGATCTCATTAGCTCCAGCAGTACTAGCTAGAGTTTACAGAGTTCTTGGGGCGATCTCTGAGGCAGATTCATTGGACAGATGTGATGTTACTTTGCCTTGGCATTAATTATATGCTTGGATTCATCTTCACATACAAGATGTTTTTTCCTATTTTGATTTCCTAGCATACTTTTTAGAGCGAGGATATCTCACATTATTTATCAGCATCTTCTACCTTTGAGAGGAATTGGATATGTCTGTTCTTCTTTGCACCTCACTTGGTCAGGGATCAATTCTTGCTAGTTCACTCACCAGATACAGTTGGTTTGCCACCTAACTTGATATAGGATGATCTTATTGACAGCTTCGATGAGAGTGGTAGAGCTTCACTACTCTGATGATGGATGTTGAGAGTGTAATTGAGTATACATTTTGGGTTATGTTATAGGTTTGGTCAGTCAATTATTATTGAGGGCTATCAGCTTAACGTATTTGATGATAATTGATTTTTCTGTGTCTTCATGATGGACCATTCATCTCGTGGATAGTAGATGTCGAAGACTAGTGCTCTTGAGACATGCTATTATCTTTGCTTATAGTTTGGTTATATTTATTGAGGCTTATTACCGCTCTCATTTTTGGATAGTTCCTCCACAAAGTCATACAGGGGTCAGCTATACTCATCTCACTTGGGTACGGCTATCTTTTAATCCTTTCCTAGAGCATGGTGCCAAAAGATATGAATGGAGCGTGAGATCTTTTGGAGTTTATTGAGGTCAGAAGCCTCATCGTTAGTCACCACTGATAGAAGATAACATCGCTAGTGGTATAATCACTATCTTTCTCTTTTTTAATATTTATGTTATCCTTCTTTGTTATATCATTAAGATATGTTTAGTGTGTCTAATATGTTAATTTGATTTACAATAGATGTGCCAGTTGATGAGTAGGTCGTAGGAGGACACCATAGAAGTTAGAGCTAGGGATTCATCTCCTAGCTACACTGAGATTTCTTCACCAGCTCACAGACGTAGGTGTAGTTAGCCTACAGAGCTTGTTTGAGCTTCAATTGATTGTTCCATGAGTCCACTTCCATGATGACTTCTAACTCCTAAGGAAGTGCCACAGGTGTCAGCTAGTACTAGATGTGCTACTAAGGACTTTGGAGTTGAGCCATCTATGACACACTACCACCTCAGATTATGTTGCTCCTTCTGGAACCGCTTTTCCCTACTAAGCCTTACTCTCTCCATTCTCCTGGGGAGACTTCTGAGGTGAGAAACCTCATACCTAGTGGGGCTTCTACTAAGCCAACATATAGCTCTAGAACTTATCAGATAATGAAGGTCAGCGAGGACTATGCCACTTATGATACACTAGTTCAATCAAATTCTCCATGTTCAAGTACTCTTCCTCTCTTTTTCATTAGTTGCACTTTTTTACATTCTTGCTTTTGCTTTATCATTATTTTCATTTATTTTTTGTAGTACCTGAGGTGGGTTACGAGTATGATATCTACCACCAATATCTATCTTTACCAGATCCATTAAGCAGAGACATGGAGGATTACAGGTTGATGTTTTTTAGGGATGTGATTTATAGGCTTACTCTAAGCTCACTAGAGTCACTATGCTGCTTCATATCATGTGAACCTCATTCTGGGTCTTCTAGCTCGCACTGGTCTAGAAGAGCAGATTCTCAGGTACTTGGAGGCTCTTTGTAGAGACGGAGTTTTTGATCCACCATATGAGATCACTCAGTATCGTCCGCTCTGGCACTTCACTGGTAGAGCTTCAGGAGAAGGTCACGTTTCATAGGGAGGCAGTTGACCTAGCACATGATGAGTTTGAGAAGAGTGTTGAGGCTCTATGACTCGACCGTCAGAGGTCGATAAATGCTACTTCAAAGTTAGACAGATAGGCTATCATGATCAGGGAGTTGAGGAGGGATCTCGCAAGTGCAATATCCTGCCAGTCAAACTTGCAGGCTGAGCAAGATAGAAGAGCTCAAGCTATAGAATAGGAGCAACACCATTACCAGGTACACCGCAGAGCTATGGTGGATGCTGAGGCTGGTTTGACTAGAGTTGAGGAGGCTTTACAGCTGGCTGAGAGCGAGCATCAGTCTTTAGCAGTTTTTTCAGCACAACTTCAGGAGCTTTAGTCTAAGCTTCCTTAATGTACCTTTTCTTTTTATCTCTCCTTTTACCTGTCATGTATTGTCTTGTTCTCTTAGTGAAAATTCAATATTTCTCTCTTCTTTATTTTATACTGTACTTGAGATTTTGTATCTTCATCTTTGTATATCTTTAAGATATTTTTACACAGATGTTGTTTTAAGGATAAATCATCTTATATAGCCTCGTTCATAGACTATGTATCAAATAAGAGAATTTTTTTACTTTCAATGACTTGGACATGTTAATTCAAGTCAGCTTGAGGCAAAAAATATTATCATTTGACTAGCAAGCAAGGACTCTACCACTTTCTTCGACTTGTTAAATGTGAAGGGTAGTCAATGACTCGGCCACATTTGGGCTTATTGAGTCAGACGATTAGGACCTTCTTAAGTTCTGGACTTGAGTTGTAGATGGACTTGTGCTTGTTTAACTTAATGATATCGAAGTTTACAAATCAAAAGTCCTCTCACTTAACTTTTAGGACTTTCATAAGCATAGAAGATGAATCTTTCAACTGTAAGATCATCTTATGTGCAACTTATTTAAAGATACATCTTTACTATTCATAATAATCAATAGTACTTTTAACATTAGGATAATAGAGTAATCAAATGGGGATCTTGGCTCAAAGTACAATGTATATCCGAATCAGAATATATTCAAGGATCTCGTCTTATGGCACGATGTCAACCCATATGAAAATAAAGAAACACCCCCTATCTTGCATGGGGAATTCTTTAACACATTTTAAAAAAATTTTAAGATGAAATTAAATAAATACATCAATATTTGAGTTAATATATTTGCTCTTAAGAGAGTTCAACATACAATATTGATTTCAACTATGTATAAAAATCTAAAAATGTCACAGTAACAGGGAAATTTTTGCAAACTTTTTTTTTGATTTGGTATATTTATTTAGGGATCTCGCATGAAGCATGATGTCAACCTAAATAAATATACTAAAAAATGTCCTCCTGTCTGATAGGGGGATGTTTGCTTTATTTCAAAAATGCATCCTTGTGTTACGAGAGAATTTCCAAGCAAAACTTATACGGGTAATAAAGGTGAGGAATAATTGGTACTTTCAATACCAGGATCAATTCTCCTTCTTGAAAAGTTTGAGGGCACACCATATGATTGAATTCTTTAGATGTCCTCACTCGATAGGCTTCTAAATTTTACTAAGCATGGAGCTTAGCTTTGCTAAGCGCATCAAGCTCTTCCATCTATATACATACATTCTCATCTTGAGTGTGATTGTGTTGAATGGCAAGTGAATGTAGTTCAACTTCAAGTAGCACGCTTGACTCTAAATACTAGTTATAAGGAGTGGATTTTAAGGTCTAGATGTCACATCATTGTCTCTTTAAGGCAATTTCACTTGAGGCTTTGGCCTCTAAATTTGCTTACCTTTTTTTTGAGACTTGAACATGTGGTTCAGGTTTCACGCCTCAATGGTCAGCATGTGGGACCTGAATTGGTTGACATCTTGCTGGGATTATAGGAGGTGGTCTTCTTGGAGGTTTTCTCACTAGGGAAGTTGGAACCTAACGTTGTTGGGTCTAGAAGAACTATTTGATTTGATTGAGACTTGTTTTGCTTTACCCATCTTGAACCTGTTATGGCTTGGAACACTCTCTTATGGTTCCACATTTAGTTGTACCATTTTATGTTTGAACAATAGTTGTTGACCGCACATTTTAACATTTTGCATTCTCCGTTGTCTCTGGATTAGCTTGCTTCTAGATGAAGAAGCTTTTTCATTACTACTCCTTGAGCCTTTGGCCTCCATATTTATTTTCCTTTCCTTGGACCTTTGGTGGATTCGGACATGATCCAATCTCATGCACGATGCTCACCTTGGCTTATTTGAATGATCTTGGGTTGTACTACCCATGGTAGTTTCGTAGTGGAGCATTCTTGGCTTCTCGATAATTGACCTTGATACCTCTTTTATTCATAAGACCTTTTCTTTACAATCTTTAGGACTCTGTACTCAGAATAGATAGAGTTTTAGGTTACTTTTTTTGAAGAGTTGAAGGATTATCACTTGTTGTGAATAGTGAGAGGATGAGCTCCAACTCAACATTCGTTCTTTTCTCTACCTCTAAGTTAATTTTCCTCCGAAAAAGGCTTCAACATCATTCCTTTTAATGTGAAAGGTTCAACCGAGTTGTGGAATTCAAAAGTTTGACTAAAACTTATATGAGTGATTCTTTTCATGACTTGCACCTCGAGAATCTCTTTCAAACACTCTTAGGTTCTCTTTGATAAACCTCAAGTAGTAGTTCATTCCTTGTCCTCCTCTCATTTGGATGGTAACTCCAAAGATCTCCGGATAATTACATCATTAGCGGATAAATGTTGGCTCCATGCTAGCTTCATGATGAACGGTGTGTTCATTTTTTTGTTTAAATTTTCAAATATTTTGTTGTTATTATAGCATGTATATGAAAGAGAATCCCAATGGAGTCGCCAAAAAAAAATGGGGCTTCAAAAATTTGCCACCGACCTCTCGATAAATGAAAAGAGTATGGTTTAATATGTTGGTAAAACTTTCACAAGGCAGATGAGATAGTAGATAAGATAGTACTCAGAGATTTTGTCTTCATTTGGTAATGACTTTAGATCTAGTTCCAGGTTTCCTATAAGCACAAGCACCTATAGTTAATTATCCCTTCCAATAACTGAGAGAGAACTTTTGATTAAGGCTAGTCATTAGAACTCTAAATGCATAGCATATAGTAGCAGTAAAGTGGAGTTTTAGAATTCAAGATTATGAAATTCATCATTTTAACTTAAAGCAGATGGTTGGAGGAATGATGATGTGCCCATGCTATGGTTCCATCATCATCATGGTAGTCTACTTAGTCGGAGGTAGTAACGACCAAAGGATCCTTATCAGTAACGCATGGGTTATGTCATCCAAGAAATCCTTGTAGACCTGAGGTGGTGTTTGTCTAAGGAGATAGGCTTAAGTCTACCTTACTAATAGAGGGCTTTTTCCTATCAAGTGCACCCTATGATTCACAACTCAAAGGGCGGAGCCATTGGGGAGCATAGGGGCTACGATCGTGATCATAATATAATAGTTCCATTTGGCGGCATAATACCTCATCATAGAACCTAGCAAACCCACAGATTAGACTCATGCGCATATATGTAGAACCTACTAGCCAAATCGAGGACAGTCACATCCTTGATGTGAGATTGAGAGTCATATAACACTTGATTTTACATTACCTCCTTTGTGGGCTAGAGTTTTCTTAATTTGTCACCTCTTATAAACTATTGCGAAAGGTGGATTGGGTTTTAGCATTATGTATTAAATATTGAATTCCACTTTGATATATAGAACTTAATGATTTGTTTGATTTCATGTATGCATTGATATTTGAATTTGATTAATTTGATTTGAGCTTGTGAGGATAGTTTGATGGTAATTATCCTCCTATTGAAATCATCATTCAACACAACCATCGGTTTATGAGTTTGCTTGATCCTGTTCTATTAGTTTAATATTAGAGGATCGATCTATCACATAGAATTAGCTTCATATATTTTAATAAGTTGAAATTTTTATAATAATTAGATTTTTTAGGTTTTGTAAACCGGATCATAAGACCAAAAGGAAGAAACCTCCTTAATAAGTTTAAGCATTCAAGTTTTGGTTTTGAGTATTTAGAATACTTGTACAAATTTTTGAAAAGCTCAAATTGAATTGAAGATTACTTTATATTCTGTACAAGAATTCATTTCATTAATATGATTAGACAAATTCTGAATCACTTGAATTGTGTGATAGTTGGCTCTCTAATTTATCCAAAATTAATACATTTGAAGTCTATTCAGAATTTAAGCCAATATTTGTATTAAAGGTCTGCGGTTGATTTAGATTGTAATTTAAAACATTACTTGCAAGTTTTTGTTGAATTTTTTCAAATTCTCCAAGTTTTCAAATTCATTTATGGCGGTTCAAATTTTTCATATTTGAGAATTTATCTTCGATTAATTTAAAAGCACAGACTTGTATGAATCTTTCAATCATTCATTAAGGAGCTTTAACTATGCTTGCAAACATGTTATTTAACTTCTTCATAAATCTCTTATAAATTTTATTTGATTTCCCCTTTTTTATATATATAAACATAACACATAACAAATTTTTATGATTTAGTTTTGTATTGAAATACAAATTCAAGTAGACTTGGTATATAGCATTCATGACTATCGCACAAGTTATGATTGTGAGTAAATCGAATAATATTCTTGCACTTATTAGAGTTATCCAGTCTTCATATAAAAGTGATCAAACCCAATTTGACTTTATTTTAAATTCCACATCGAGAGATCAATATACATAACCAAACTTCAAATTTATTGCAAATTTCTTATGTATTTAGAGTTAGCTTCAAGCCTCACTTGTAAAGTCCCATTTTTTTAAGTTCATTATAATCTCTTCTTTTTTTTTTCAATTTAATATTCACCTCTATGCTTATTCTATTAGAATTTTTAATTTAATACATTTAAATTTAATTTTAGATAAATTTTGATTCTTTTAAGTCTAGAATTTAATCCAAATTTTGGTAGAGTGTCAGCAATACTCTGTCATCGTCCCCGTATAAGGGGCTACATCAAAACTATTTTTGGCTGCAGTCGCCTAATGAGATGGACGGTTAGTGTTTTAAACACCTTGGTCAATTTCAATCCTATGTATTGATGAGCATACGAGACCTTGATCTGTAAAAGCAAACATATCGTAAATATTCTTTTCCTTTTTTCAAGTCCGAGAATAAGTCAAAATTTTGGCATAGAGGGAGCAATATCTAACAGTTTTGGTAGCGAGCGGTGTCTTATAAAACCACAGTCAATTTTCATCTAAACACATCCTAATGAATATGATGAGGCCTTCAAAGATACAAGCATATATATATATATATATATATATATATATATATATATATATATATATATATATATATATATATATATATATATATTAATTTTCATTCAAACCTCCTACCCCCTATTTTTATATTTAATCCCTTCGTCTTCCAACCATTTGTCATGTATAAACAATGCTTCACTAAGAGAAACCTCCATCAACTTAACTTTGTTGGATGTCTACAAGCTCCTTTGTAGAAATCGGACTTGATGATGCACAAGCCAAACATATGTTTGGAAAGAAGCTTCTTGAAGCTCGACTTCGCAGGAAACATCTTTGGAAAGAGATAATTGTCAAAGACATTCATATAGTATTTTTACATCTTCTTTGTTAAATTGAATGACCAATCAACAAACAATTGGATGGCCATTATTATCTTCTTTAATCCCGGAAAATCTTCTAACATTCCCACTTTCTTCTACAAGTGAGATGTCTAAGACATTCAAGGGACGCCTTGGTGTCGAATATTGTTTTCAACAATACCACAACCAAAGAATCAGATCTAGAACTCACCTTCCATCCTCTTTAGACCCTCTTCCTTCCATCAAATCAAAAAAAAATAAAGCCAAGATTTTCAGAGATCTTCAGAAGAATGTTCCACTCAGAAAGATACAATCCTTAGCCACCTATGAAGGTAGTTGTTTACTTTGCATCAAATGCTAACAATGGATAGAGATGCCGTAAACAAACCCAAAACTTCAATCCAAAAGCAGCAATGGTGACTAGTTGTCATAGGAGAGGGGACAGATGGGAGTTGTTGTCCGTTCCTTCGGGTAGGATGGGCTAAACGAGAGAAAAGATGAAGGGAGGAGCCTCTCTAGTTTCTTGGCTCACATGATCGAAAGGAGAAGCTGATTGTCCATCCCTCGCTTACTGTGAAAGTTTAGTTGGAGAAAAGAAATGAAGAAGTAAGCAACACGCCATTCCTTGTGGTTGAAGGAGTTGGAGCCAAGAGAAAGAGTGGGATCGTTCAGTTGGATAAAAGAAATGAAGAAGGAAGCACACTGTCCCTTGCGGTTGAAGGAGTTAGAGCCGAGTGAAAGAGTGGGTTCGTTCAGTTGGGAAGAGCCGAGTGATAGAGTGGGTTCGTTCAGTTAGGAAGAGCCGAGCGTAAGGTTTTGGTAAAGCTTGCATCAGGTTGTGCAAGGCACCTTAGCCTAGTGGTTGATAGCTTTGGCTTTCAACTATAAGGTCTTGGGTTCAAGTCCTTGCACATGTGTTGTGTGTCTGAGTTTGTGATTAAATTCACTCAAATGTCCCAAAAAAAAAAATTTGTGTCAGTTTTGGAAAAGTGAATTTAAGAGGGAGGGAACGATTGAGAGGAGCCTCACATTCATTACCACTCGCTTGCTTTTTAAGGAGGAGGGTGGGAATCGAACGAAATTGGAAGATATTGGGTTCGTGTGTGAGGGAGGCGAGGTTGAGCGAAGGCTTGCGGACTTTCTTTTGGCCAAACCAACGAGTGTGGGTGAGATATGAGAGGGTTTTAATTTTAATTAATCACTTTTCTTTTATAATAAGATTAAATGTGCAACATTTATTTATATAGTTGATATATACATTGATTTTAGATTATTCTGATGTTTCAGATGCAATGGCGCAGTCCGTTTCATGATCGGAGGCCATTTGGTTCATCTCGGAGTCAAATCGGGTAGATTTCAGCTTAAAAATGCGTGTTGTCGCTCGACATTTGCACAGACTTGTTTGAATTGAGTGTAAATAGTCTCATTTGATAGATTTCAATATTTTGAAAGCGCAATGAATTTCATGAACGGAGATTGTTTGGATATCATTGACTTCGACTCGATATCGTGTTCATTGATGGCTTGATCTCTTTATCGGTTGACCGTTAAATTGTGGAATTATAAATTCTGAACAATTTCAACATTTTGAACGCAATGGAAAAGTTTGTTCTCCAATCGAAGGTCGTTTCATCTAATTTTGGTGACGTCCGGTGTATTTCAGTCTTGATTTGCGCACTGTCACTTCCGATTACTCGACATTCGCACAGACTCGTCCAAATTGAGCATGAACAGTCTTATTTGATATATTTTGACATTTTAAAGCTAACGATACAATCAATTTCATGAACAGAGGTCATTTGGACATCGTCCCAACTTCTTGACTTCTATATGCGCGTTGGCATATTAGCGACTCGATCTCTTGATCGGTTTGACCATTATATTATAATATGTGTATCACTCAACTTCAACATTCTAAACACGATAGTGAAGTCCGTTTGTTAATCGGATGTCAATTGGACTGGCTTTTTGCATCGTTGAGTGTATTTTAGTTTCGGTTTAAGTACTATTGCATCCGAAATCGATCGAATTCATCTTATAAGTTCGATTCGACTCATGTGACATATATGAAGGTCAACAAGTTCTTCCATAATGTCATTGCCCTTCAAAAGAATTTCTATTAATTTGAAGGAGAGAAACCTATAGCCTATATCGAATCATTTAATGAACCAATTGCATAATGGCAAAGCTTGATCTCTAGAGTTAACTCCACAGCCTTAGTTTATGTTAAACATAAATCGAGTTGAGTACTATCCTGATCAATTTATTTATTTATTTATTTATATATTTATTGAATTTGAGCTGAACTTGAGGCAACATTATTTGTTAGTTTTCTTATTGGGATCAAACATGATCCCTAATTAAGCTTTAATTTAACCCAACTTATTACATATTTCATGCAGTTTAAACATATATGCCTAAATTAGTAGACATAAATGGGTTTATGATTGAGTTTTATTCAAAATTGACTTAGTTCACTAGTTATTAATTATATTACTTGGTAACGTTCAAATTTATAAAAAAAATAATTTCAATCTATTAATCTATCAATATCTTAAATATTAATTTAAGTTATTGCCTTAATTAATTATACATAATTTCTAAAGTGCATAGAATGTGTGTGTGTGTGTGTGTGTGTGTGTGTTTTAGCAATAATTTAACTTTTAAATATATTTGATGTGTAGCTCTATAGAAGTAAAAAATATGATTGGTAGTATATTTGACACTTATATGAAGAATGTATCTTAGTATAAAAATCTGAAAACTAGCTATGCACTAAGCAATGACTTTTAAGAACATATGAAATTATGTTTCTAATAAGTTGATGCCCTATTAAAATTTACAAAATTGATTAAATGAACTTACAAAGAAAATGGATCAATAATTTCTAGCATTGGAAATGATAAATTTGAAATTTTTTGTGATGACTATGTGCTTTGATATAGCTTATTCAGCTCATAGGACACCATAGTAAAATTGTATAATAAAATGCTAGAATAAGACACTCCATGTGCTCAGGACTATACTTAGCGAGTTTAGCCTACCCAAATAACTTTGGGAAAAAGTGATTAATATTTTATGCTATGTGATAACTCAAATAAATGTTTGATGTATCATCAAGAAAGCACCTTATGAACTTTGGAGAGAAAAGAAACTCAATAGCGCTCAAATATGCAATGCATTGGTAGGAAACAAAATGAAGAATCCCAAGGTATTAGGTTCAGGCACTCATCCCAAACAAGAAAGATGAAACTCAATATTTCCCATTTTATATCTTCTCATATAAGTGTTTTATTTCAACATAGTTAGGCGATTTTATCCATTAGTAGAAAGACACTTTGCATAGAATATATATTTTTTAGAGATTTAAAGTTTTATCGAATTGGTTTAAGCATTCAATTTGTTAACTTGCTAAACCCAATTCATTATGATGATATGACTTTAGAATCTGACCAATACAAATATTGATGTATAGTAATGGTTCTAATTTTCCCCAGTTTCTCATCTTTTACACCATTTTGTCTCTACAACTCATCAAATTCATATCTTCACCTTCTTTCTTTGTCGAGAAGATGGGCCACTTAAGAAATGGGCCAACATGAAATCAATGACATAATTAGCTCCATTGATTCTTACTCAATTTATTTACAACCCACATGCATATAATGCTTGAAAGTTGATTCACATGCAAACAAAATCAAGTAACATTCATGACAAGATCATTTATGGTTGTAGCATTTTGTTGAGTATATAAAATGCTTTGACCAATCCAAATTCTAGAGGCAATGAGCAAATGAGTTCTGGAACTAGACGCATCAGTCCTCCATTAATTACCCACGTTTATTTCTTTTTAAACAATTGAAAGATTTATATATTTGGATTTTTTTTAATTGTATGCCTTATTTGTTACATCAAAGAAATTTTGCTTACAAATCCCTGAAAAATAATTACAAATGTGTGGCTTATTTCAATTGATGGATATTTCTTCTTTCTTTATATCATCTCCATCCACTCATTCCGTGAACAATTCACTTCAGCAATTGCCTTTTCTTTTTTGTAATAAATTTATTTATATTGTGTGTTTTTATTTGTTTCTTACACACGAAAACAAAACAAAAAACTTTTAGCGATCAAAAGCTTATTTCTATTATTGACTTATAGAATGAAGTTCCTATCACCGAAGACTCTTTTGACAAAAACAAAATGATTTTAATAAATGAGTAAATAATATTCTTACAAAGTTAGTTTGTTTATTTTATACTTTTGAAAAATCTTACAATATTTTAAAATAGATAGTAACACAAATAAAATTTAATTGATAAATAAAGTTTTACATGAATCCTTTTTCTCCATTGTAAGTGTCAAATTATCATTTAATTATAATAAAATAAGATCATGTTCCATATTTCGAAAGTCTTTTTTAGGTCTACCTCTTCCTTTCTTAACATAGGTCAAAATTAATACTTCTAATCTCCTAATTAGATCACTAAACATCTGACATTTTATAAGAACAAACTATCTAAGTCAACTCTCTTTAATCTTATATGACACTAGATTTGCTCCAACTTTTTCACATATATATTTATTTTACATTTTATCTCTAAGTGTTCATTCACTGATATACCTGAGCATCCTCGTCTCTACAATACGTAAATTTATTCTTCTCTTTTATTGCCCAACATTTTAAATCATAAAGTGTTGTAGGACTCACCACCATCTTATAATTTTTTTCTTTAAAACTAAGCCATACTTTCTATCACACAACAAGCCCGTTGCATCCTCTGCTTCAACCATCCAACTTGGATTTTACTAATCGCATCATCATCTATTTCACCATCACTTTGAACAATAGACACTAGATATCTAAAACATCCATTTTTTTAATAAATTGATCACACATTGTCACAACCTCACAATTAGATCATCTACAACTAAAATTATATTCCATGTATTCAATTTTAGATCTGCTCAAACGAAGGCCTTTGGGCTCTAAGGTTAACCTTCATATTTCAAGTTTCTCTTAATCACCCTCTCTAATCTTATCAAGAAGAAGATTGTCATAAAAGCATACTAAGATACATCATCCTATGAATGTCTAGTATGAACATCCATTACTAAAGCAATAAAAAAGATTTAGATTTAAAGCTAGTCCTTGATGTGATCCAATTGAAATAGAAAAGTACTAGGTCAATCCTCCTTGTATTTGAAGACAACTAACAACTCCAATATACATATCTTTAATAACTTAAACTTAAGCAATATCTTCTTTCTTTTCTAGAACTCTTCAAAGCATTTCTCTTGAAACTTTACCATATGCTTTTTCAAAATCAATAAATATCATATGTTGACCCTCCCTGATCTCTCTATACTTCTCTATCAATCCTTTCAACAATTGTATAGCATTCATAGTAGACTTACTATGAAACCAAACTATTTTGAGAAACTTCGATATCAAGTAACATATGCTCATAAGTTTAATATGACATTAATTTAATTCCTTGATAATTTACACAATTTTGTGCATTGCCTTTTTCACACTCTATTTGCTCAAATACTGTTGTAATTTTTTAAATATCATAATAATATTCAAAACTTCATATATAAGAGATTTTAAAAGCCCAAAAGACTGCTTGGTTCATTTGTATCTGAGTCTATTCAAGCATTTTGGTTGGATATTCTTTGATTTTTTTTTTTAGTATATTTTCTCATAGTTCCTCCAAAAAAACATTTAATAATTTTTTTGTCTTCTTGGAATCATTGATAGCCCAAAAATCATTTTGACATCAGTATTTTAATTATTTATTTAATTTGCTTTTAAAAAAAATAATTATCATTGATAAAATAACAATTACAAATAAACGGGCAACTAAAATATTTTAAACAAAACAAAGTATGAAAAGAGATATATACAATAGCGGGGCTAAAAACAAATTCTTAGGAGGCACAATTTAATAATTTAAAAACAATTTCTATCTTTTTATTTAGAATATTATAAAATGTATATGCATTAAAAAATATAATTTATAATATTTGTTATTCATATATTGTATGTATTGAATAATAATATCATTCTCAATATAAGTAACTAAAAATTATGTAATTGATTTCACTTTATTTATAGTAAGAAAAAAAAATTTCATTCGAAACTTGTTATAGAAACTAGTAAAGTTAATCTTAGTTTTAATCATTTGAAAATATGAGAATATAAAGTGAGATGATTTTCTCATAAAGCCTTCTAATATTTATTAAGAATGAAAATTATTTATCAAGTTGTATATTCATGATTTAAGTTTTAATCAATCATTAATAAACATTAAGACTATTGATGTAAAATTATTTGGATAAATTTAAAAAAACTTAATTACTTATTATGAATAGAAAATTAAACATAAAATATAAAAATAAATAAACAAATTTATCAAGATAAGTATATATTTATAGTATATATAATATTCTAAAAAATAATATTTCAATTTTTAAAGTAATCTTAATAATTAAATTTTAAAATTTTGAAAGTAGCATAATATGAATCTTTTGTAAATGAAGGTAAAATTTTAAAAATAATAGAATATTTAAAAAAAATTAAGGGGGGAATGTGCCCCCCTTACTCCCCCTTAAATCCACTCATAGATATATAAAGTACTAAACTTATATGTCTAAAATTTTATATTTATTTATATAGTATTCTAATTTTTAAATCACCTTAAAATACCACTAATATTAACTTATCTAAATAAAGTAAATCATTTCATACATTTGTTTATTTAGATAATGAATTGTATATAAATCAAAAGCTGATATTGTTACGTACAAAGACAGAATGGGAAAGACGAAATTCATAGCAAAATAAAACTAGAGAACATGTAATCTATTTAAATATTAATAGCTTTTTTCTAAAAGGAAAAATCTATAAAATTCATAGCTTCATCAAAAGTGGTAGGATCATTTTGTAAAATAAATATTTTAGTTAAAACAGAATAAAAATCATCACATAAAATTTTCTCTTTTCTAATCCTTTTATTTTTCTAATATTTTCTTCATTTTTATTAGTTAAAATAATATCATCATTATTTATTATAGAATTTTCTATTAAAGATCATTTTTATTAATAGATTTTGTAATCTTATTTTTTATAGGAAATATATCTTCAAAAAACATAACATCTTTAGATTCCATAATTATATTATTAGAAATATCACAAATGTTAGAGTTAATAATAATAAATTTATAAATATGACTATTAAGAGAATATCTAATGAATACACCATCTATAATTTCATATCCTAATTTTTTCATTTTATATTCTAGAATAGATATTTTCGCTAAACAACCCCAAACTTTAAATACTTCAAGTTAGGTTTTCTATTTTTCCAAAATTCATAAGGTTTTATTAGAATTCTTATAAGGATTTTGATTTAAAATAAAATAAACTTAATAAAACTTCACCTCATAAATTATTCGATAAATTTGAGGATATTAGCATTTATCATATCAATTAATATTCTATTTTTTGTTTTGCTACTCCATTTGATTGAGGAGAATATGGAAGAGTAACTTGATGTATAATATCATATTTTTTATAAAAATTATTAAATAAAAGTGAAATATATTCCCTACCTCTATCCAATCTTAAAATTTTAATTTTCTTATTTAATTAATTTTCTATTTCTAATTTATATTTCTTAAATATATCAAAAATTTTATCTTTTATTTTGATTAAATAAATATGGCAAAATTTTAAAAAATCATCAATAAAATTAATAAAATATCTTTTACCTTCTCTAGTCAAATTATCATTTAAATCACAAACATCATTATGAATAAGGTCTAATAAATCAATTTATTTAATTGAAATAGATTTAAATAGTTTTTTAATTTATTTTGCATGAGAGCAAATTTTACACTTTACATCTTATTTATATCATTTTTGGATATTAAATCCATATACATCATTGTTCTAATTATTTTATAATTTACATATCATAATCTTGCATGATAAATATCAGAAGAAATAATTAATGAAATAGAAAGATTTAAGCAAGAATCTTTATTGTTAGATAATAATAAGTTTAATTTTAAAAAAAAAAACTATTGCATTAATATCCAGTGCCAACAAATGATCCATTTTTGGTCATAATAACTTATTTGACTAAAAAATAAGATGATAATAATTTTGAGCAAATAGAAACCACTAATTAAATTTTTCCTAATGTTTGGTACTTAAAAAATTGGATATAATTTTAAATATTTTTTTGGCCAATTTTAGATCAATATTTTCTTCTCCAACCACACTAGTTAATGTTTCATTGGCTATGCTTACACTTCCTCTTGTATCTTGATAGAAATAAAATCAAGATTTATCAAAACTCACATGTATAGTTGCCTGATCATCCACCAATCGGTAGAATAGTATAAAAAATTATTTTCAAATGATGGGCTAATAAACCTCAAAGGAAGAGAATCATTGGATTTAGAAATAATCATATTAATTTGTGATTGAGATTAATTTTGCTCAAAGATCTTATTTTTTTCTTTAGATGTATTATCTTTCCAATAATAATAAGCTTTTACAAGATCGTTAATTCTCCTGCATACCCAACATTGAATCTTATTATATTTTTTATTTTTATTGCTAAACTTGTGTGATATTTGTTTCTTAAACTTCTTATTAATTGGTTTAAAAAAATCTTTTAAAATTACTCTTTTCTATTATATTGAAATGTGTTTGAGATTCAATTTTAGTGAGAGTTTTATCTTTTTATTTTTATTTTTCTTTTATTCTAAGTGCAATAATAAGATCGTCAAGAAGTATCTTATTTTTACTATGCCTAAGTGTTTGTGTAAATTGACTTTATGATGATGGTAATTTTTTTATTATCGTTGCAATAATAAATAATTCAGTCATGCATATGCCATATTCTTTTAGATCATGAACAATATCTTGAATTTTATTTACTTGATCTAATACTGTGCAAGAATCACTCATTTTATATTTACTGAATGATTCTATCGAATATATTTTTAGACACATATATTAATTTTTATATTTTGATTCAAGTGCTTTCCAAAGCTCAAAAGAAGATGTTGATATACAAAACATGTCATAAAGATGATTAGAAAAATACTAAGAATGTGTCCAAGATGAAGAAAATCAATCTCTTATGAAGTTTTTTTCTTTTCCTAACCCTTCATTGGAAGAAGAATTATTTTTTTCTTTTTGAATTAGGTTCGGATGAAGAGGGATTATATAATACCAAAATTAATCTTAAATATGTCAATCAATATATAGTTTTCTTTTGCCATCTTTTAAGATGTACTCCTAAATATTTTTCTAACTTAACATCATCATGGAGAAATAATATTTGTGTAGATATTTTTTTAATTTATAAAAAAGATTAAAAGTAAAGAAAATAGTAACATATACTCTAAGATTATTTGAACAATAAAAATAAAATATAAAATTAAGAAATAAATTTAACACAATTAAGAAAATAAAAATAAAAGTAATGAGATTCAAATAACCTAGAGAGAGGTGTAATGATACTATCCTTAGATCAACCATTTGCACTAATTTGCTCTCTCTTTAACTCATGAGATATAACTTATCCACTTTCCTTAATCATATATTACGACCGACGCAAAAAACTTGAACTAATCGCGTGTCTTTTGTTTCCCAAAATGAAATAAACAAAATGACAAGGAGAAAAAAGAGAGAGTATTCGAATTTTTCTCATGTCATTCCAACTCATATTCTCATGTATTTATAGGTGAAAGATGAGAGTAAAATATTAAATCATCTATTTATGATGTATAGTCATTACTAGATGTTATTTTAAGTTATAAATTTATTAATTAATTTATATTTATATAATTTATGTTATAAGTTATAAAATTAATTTAGTAACGTTAATATTAATGTTATAAGTTATAACGATATTCATTATAACATTATAATTATTATTATTTTATAAATTTATCTATAACAGAATGAACAAGTAATGTGCTTTTATTCTAAGCAACAAACTTCAAAGAGTTAGGCGAGCAGTTGTAACATCCTCATTTTTTTAGGAGATGAACATTTTTGGAATTGTAGGCTCTGAAAATTTGCCACCGACCTCTCACATAGGAGCCTGAGGTATCAGAGTGACTAGTGGTATAAAGGTTGTATTATTAGTTGCCTGTTAATTAGCAAACAAAATAGGTGCTACATTTTATGTGGTATTCTTTTCCAACATATTCATCATGATATTCATTTGTATCATCATGTCATTCATCTTGGCACCAAGCTGTGAATTTTTCTTATCTTTGGCTTCCATTTGACATTGCATTTGGTTCAAGCTCACTAGATTCATGTTGCTGATAATGCTGAGCAGAAAGTTCATCTATATGTCTCATCATATAAACAACTTATACTTCCATAGTGTCTTGTTCATCGCCTTCTTTTTGCACATGAATTTTTGATCGGCGCTTCCAATGGATCTTTGGTTCATTGTAAGGAGAATACATTTCTTTCATTGGGGGACTGTGATCAGAATCAACTTTCTCCCTTGTGGGAGAATCTGATTGATGACAGGATCCCGAAGAGGATTCTCCATGGTGTCAACCATCATACCTTTTATCATTGATATCCCTTCTTTTTATGTATCCACTTCTAATGAATTATTTTGAGGTGGATTTATGAATATGTGCATCAGATGTCACACCTCTTTCTTTCTTTAGAATTTCATCATGGGGCCTTGGCCTCCATATCTGCTTACCCTTTCATCGGGATCTTTCGACAGCAGATTATTGGACATGCGGTCTAAGTGTCACGCTCTAATGCTCATAGTACGAAGCATACTTGGCTTCATGACTAGTTACCATAAGAGATGGAAACCTTCTTGGTGGAATCTCAGTATCTTCAATCATCACAAGCCTCTAAAATTTTTTATTCATTAAGCCTCTTTCCTTAGCTACTTTAAGAATATTGTGTATTCTAGACAATGTTTCGTGGATGTCTTCTGCGTAGAGCTTGACATTGTTGAGTCCATAAAGACTAATTCACTTCACCAGTAGAGCTATTCCTTCTTACCCATTTTAGATTGTCAAAGTCATTACGGGTAGGAATACTCACTTTTGGTGGTAGTATTGCTTGTTAGTTGGGTTATTTAAATGGATCTGCTGAACCTTCATCTTAGCATTTCTCCTTTTTCTTTGCCTTCTAGTGAATTTGCTTCCTCATGAGGAAGCCTAAAAATCATATATGCCAAATACAAAAGTTTCAGTTGATGAAGTAGTTGTACCATGAGGCATCAAAGATACAATTTTCCCACTGACGATTCTTTTTATCACAAGGGCTTCAGGTTGTCCCAGTCTTTCAAAAATTGAAGTTTTTTTTGGGAGATCTCCTTAACAGAGGTTGGTTGCTGAATTGGTTGGCAAACATGATGAGTAGGAGCTTCAGTAAACTGAGGCCTTCTAGCATATCCTCGGATGAGTGCACCACATGTTGGTACTTCAAGAGTTGCGGCTATGATAGGTGGGAAATCCACACAACCAAATTGAATGGTAGCTAAGCATGTTTGCCCATTTAGCTAAACAATGAAAGGAGTACTCTATAGATCCGTTCTGCACAAGTTAAAGATGGGGATTAGTGATTAGTAATTTTTATTTCACTCATACTTTCAAAATGCAGAGGTACTACAGAACAAAATAATAGTATAACAATAATATACTCTATAATAATTCATTCAACATAGAGTCTCATACAAGAATAATTTGAATTTATTACACATTTAAATCACCATTTTTTATTTTGAATTTTCAAATATTTTTGCTACTATAGCATGTATATGATTAAAAAAGATGGAAAGAGAAACATATCCGCAGCGGAGTCGCCATAAATCTATGGGCTCTGAAAATTCCCCACCGATCTCTCACATTGAAGAGAGTATGATTTATGTGCAACTGTAATTTTCAGAAGGCAGATGAAATAGTGGTTAAGACACTACCCAGAGATTTCACCCTCATTTAGTAAGGACTTTAGATCTGGTTCCAGGTTTTCTATAAACGCAAGCACCTATAATTAATTACCCCTCTCAATACTGAGAGAGAACTTTCGATTAAGGCTAGTCGTTAGATCGCTAAATACAAGGCAAGAAAGATGTGGAGCTTTAAAATTTAGAATATATGAAATTCATCATTTTTACTTAAAGCGGATGGTTGGCGGAACGATGATGCGCCCTATTTAGATCTCATGGTTTCATCATCCCGGGCTATCGCGGTCCTTAGTCTACTTAGTTAGAGGAGGTAGTCCCAACCCGACAAGGATCCCTATGGGTTGCGTTGTCTAAGTAATCCTTGTAGACCTAGGGTGGTGTTTGTCTAAAGAGATAAGCATATGTCTACCTTAGCTAACAAAGGGCTTTTTGCCTTATCAGGTGTACCCTATGATTCGTATCTCAAGTTATAGAGCCATTGGAGAGCATACGGGCTACAGTCATGATCGTAGTATAATGGTTTTCATTTGGCTGCAACCACCCGATCTTTGAACTCTGGTCGTAACTGCATCATATGTGGAGCCGTCTTGCCAAACCACACAGTTAGGAAACGGGCCACAGGATCGATTGAGTGAATATAGAAATATACTTGAATAGACTTTGTCTCCTTTAAGTTAGAGTTTTCTTAATTTATCGCTTCAAAGAAATAATGAAGGTGGATTGAGTTTTAGCTTTAAGGTTTTAAAGATTATATTTCATTTAACCATTAATACCTTAGTAATATATTAGATTTTATATTTGGATTGATACACAATTTAAGTTAATTTAATCTGAAAGTAAAATCAAATTTGATGAAAGTATCTTTCGTGTTAAAATTTTCATTCAATACACCATCATTGTGTATGTTTTGCTATTCGATCCCGCTAACTCTATTAATTTAATAATAGAATATCAGATCTACTATCATATGACAAAATTAGCTTCTCAAATATTTTAATAAGGTGAAATTCTTATAATAATTATATTTTTAGGTTTTGTTAACTGACCTACCAAGACCAAAACCGTAGCAACCCGCAGTAATCCTCGACACTAATTTTAACAAAGATAAGAGGGTCCATGCGTGTTTAATAATTCAGATAAATTTATGTTTAAATTATGAGATTAATTTTGTATTTTTTATTTAATTCTAACTTAACCTGTGCAACCTTTTAAGATATTAAAATTTGCACTTTAAATCTCCATGTCCGAGCACATGTCGACATTTATAGCTTAGAATAAAGTTTAATTTCATCTAATTAATAAAATCATTGATTTTAAAAATCATAATTAGAATAAAGTTTCTTAATTTTTAGATTGAAAGAAGCTTCATAATTCATGGAGAATTTAATTTATCCATGAACCGGCCACCTACGGTCCTAATATTCATAAAGCGCTTAACAAAACCGTGGAATACTATAGCAAACCGGGGTTCAACCGAGAACCGACCGGTTTAATCACTCGACGGTCCTCGCTAATCCACGATCGAATGGTCGTGGCATTTCACGCTTGATTCATATCCCTAGCGGCTGCTTCCGATTATTTGTTTCCATGATTTGGTTTTTTTCCCAGCTGCATTTTTCCCCCGGCGACTGACCTTCCTCTCTTTGTTCCCTCTCACAGGAAACAGGGAATTTTTACTTTTTAAATTCAAGGGTAGATAATAGTTGGAGAAATTCAAAAGTTTTTTACTATACTATCATCTTTTTAGATAAGCAATGGAAAATAGATGTATTTAACCTCCGGTTAGTATTTTACTAATTTTTATTTAATTTCAATTCCTTTTTAGATAAGTAATTTCTAGAAGCTCTATAATAGGTTATTTCAAAGAATTATCATGGCTACAAAAAAGGTTAGTATTTATATATTAATGTATTTAACTTTAAAATTATAGGAGATTTTTTTGCATATGATTTATATTTTATAATTTATTTCTCTCAAATTACATATGTATGATTATTTGATCATTTAAATTTAGAAAATTTTAATATTTATTATATCATCCTGGTCAATTTTAAACTCAACCTCTATTTTCCGGTTCTATGTCCGGTCTGATTTTCACAACCTTGCTTGTGAGGCTTAAAGCTCTTGAGAACATCTATTTGATACTGTTAAGTTTGTTCTCGTTAAGAGTGAGGGCAGTGCTCTTAAATTTTTAGCGCCTACTTTCTTCTAAAATAACATGATATCCAAGTATACATTAGTGTTCAATGTAAATGGCACCATGACTAAGTGGTGAATCTAAAATTATTGTTGTATCAAAAGTCATACCCAGATATGCTTTAATAGTAATGATTAATGGATTTATCACTGTTTTAAAATCGGATCGACGGGTTCAACGTGACTGGGCGGGGTCATTTCTTATAAAACCCCTTTGCATCAACCGACAGAACCAGCAAACCATCAGTTCGATCGATCAACCGGTGAACCGGTCTGGGTTTTATAAAACAAACCGATTCAAATAAATCTCATTTAATTTCTTTTATTTTTTAATGAAATGACTAAATTTTTTTAACTAATAATTAAGCATAACATTTTAATTAAATATTTTAAAAATAAATTTAATACATCTTAATATATATTTAGCTAAATTAATTTAAAATATAAATATCAAAATATCATATCATTATACCACTTAAGTGGGTCCAAATGCTTTTATTGGGAAAGCTCTTTTCTTCTATATAAAGAGTGTAACATAAGCTTCTTTTATGATGTGGGACAAAAAGTTTTAGAAATATGTTGAAACTTGACTTGAATTATAGGAATAAAGAATTAATCTAAAGAATTTACATTTTAAAATATTAAATGGGCTTTTAAATTTAAAAATAAAAAATAAAATTTATTTTTTAACTTTATACTCTTATTATAAATTTTTTATAATATAAATAAATTATTTAGAAATATAAATTTTATAATAATATATTATAAATATTTCACATATTATATATTATATTATTATTTATATTTTATAAATTTAAAATATTTTTTTTACATTAAAAATTTTATATTTTTATTATAAATTATATTAATATTTATAAATCTATATAAAACTTATTCTTAATTTTTAAATATATTTAATATATATATATATATATATATTTAGTTTATCTGGTTCAAATACTCCAATGCTTGCATAAATTTTTGAATAAATGAATGAGATGCTTACATGCATTACGAAATGATCATATGCTCAATCTTGTTGCATTAAGATGCATATCACCTGAATGATGAAATACTACATTCATTACAAAGCAACATCATATCTAAATTTGATGTTTTTGAATAACTTAAGGTGAGATGATCATATACATTCTAAGAGTATTCCTAACCGGAACACCTCAAGCATGTATGAGAATTTTATGAAATGAATAAGCGATTATATACGCAATTGAAAACCTCAAGATGAGCCCCGGCTATCTTGAATGCTTAAACTTAGTGTTGCGAGTCGACTGGATTCTGCTTAGTTGACTAAGTTGGGTTAACAAAACCCAAAAAATCTATTATAAGAATTTCAACTTAGTAAAATATGAGAAGCTAATTCCATGTGACGAGATCTAATCATCTATTAGAAGCTAAACAGAGTTGACAAAATCTAAAGTTCTCAAATATATTTGATTCAATCAATTAACTACCTCGATGATGGCTGTGTTAAATGAAAATTTTAACCGGAGGGAATACTTCTATCAAAATATAATTACAATTTCAAAGCAAATTAACTTAGATGGAATATCAATCTAAATGCAGAATTTAAAATATCATTGAGCTATAAATGTCTACGTGAAATTCAATATTAAAAAAAAACTTAAAGCTAAAAAATTCAACTCGCCTTCCACAATTGTTAGTCGGAAGTGACAAATTAAGAAAACCCTAGCTCACAAAGGAGTAAAAGTCAAATCAAATACACAACTATGTTTACTCAAACAATCTCATGTCGAAGTGATGAACTGTCCTCGACTAGGTGGCCAAGGCTCCACATGATGCGCTGACGAGTCCTCGACGGGTGGTTGTCGCCAAATGACCCACTATATCACGGCCACAATCAGAGCTCAGATGCTCACCAATGGCTCGCCTTTGAGTGAACCATAGTACTTGATTGGGCAAAAAGCCCCTCTGTTATCTAAGATAGACTTAAACTTGTCTCCTTAGACAAACACCACCCCAGGTCTACAATGATTTCTTGGACGACATAACCGATGTGTCATAAGAATCCTTCTGGTCCTAACTACCTCATCCGACTAAGGACCGCGGCGCCTCTAGGATGATAACTATGAGAACTAGATCGGGCGCGTCATCGTTCCCCCAACATAAGCTTTAAATTGAAATAATAAATCTCATAAATTTTAAACTCACTGCTATTATACACTCGTTATTTAACGATTCATCAACTAGCCTTAATCGAAAGTGCTCTCTCAGTATTGAGAGAGGTAATTAACTATAGGTGCTTGCTATAAAACACGGAACTATCTAAAGTCCTCACAAATGAGGCGTAATCTGGTAGTGTCTTATCTACTATTCCATCGCCTTCTAAAATCTCACCGACACTTTAAATCACTCTCTTCATCGAGGTGGAAAATTTTGAGCCCACAAAGAGAAGAGAGCTCGAGGCTTAAAGAACCTCCAAGCATAATCGCCACGGCCGACGGTCGCCAGCCAATACCATCCGCACCGCGGTAACACTGCTGCCACCACGCTGGCCGCCATTACCACTGCCACCGCATTATCATCACCGACCATACGCTGTCTCGCCAGCCAACCACTGCTGCCGCATTACCGCTGCCACCATCGTTGCCACCGCTCCAACCACCGCCGGCCATCGCCGTCGGCCACCACTATCGATCATCATCGCCAATCTACCGTTTGGATCGCCGGCTACCACCGCTACCGCACCACTGACAATCGCTAGATCATCATGCGTGCCGTTCACTATCGCCACGCCACCAATCTTATAACCTAACTACCCAGATAGTTACTTGATTGATTCGTTATCAAGCTTTTTCACATACAACTCTGTAATCCGTTATCAAAAACTTAAACTTTGTACTCCAAAGCAGATATATAGTGGAACATTTTTACTGTGCTAGGCTCCGTAGTTTTTTCCTCTTTTTGAGATTTTTTCATGTAAAAATCCTAGAGTTTCTTGTTCTCTCTTCAAATATCATATGTGTTGGATTTCTCAATAAGGCTAAGGTGTAAAGTTTTATTCTACCGCAACTGATTTTCTAGCACGCAACAATCCTAATGTATAGATATTACGTGAAAAGCTTTATTGGAAAACCTATTTTGGAAATCAGATTTGGTACAAGTTCCACCATCATATCTTAACTATCAAAATATTAGACCTTGTCATAGGTTGTGACAAAACATGTTTCCAAATCAAGTATGCTGTCACAATATAATTAGGTTTTTCGAAAGATTTAAAAGATGTCCATCTAAAAGAAGGGCGGTCTTATCTTATTTAAAAGTTTAAAGCATCCAGAAAGCTAGAAGGTTCACCAATAACCCTCTTAATCCTAGATCATAACTTTTTTTTCTTTACGCTGCGAACAAAATTCAAAATAAAAAAAAAACTTTAAAACACATTAATTCAATCAAGAGCCTCATGCTAAACATACTGCAGTGATGTACAAGATACAAAATATCACTAATTTTAGACTTTTGGAGCATAAAATTCAGATTAACGTAATTTCAAGTAATATTGTGGGGTTTGATTCTTTACCTTATGGATGGATTCAAGCTCTTTAAGTGCTACTTGAGTTTTGGAGCTTCAAGTGTCCGAGTAAATATTTCTGAAGTCAAACAAGACCCTTCTTTGCATAATTCTGCAAACTACATCCCAAAGATGAAGAGCAAGTGACTCATTATAGAAAAAGCATAACAAATACATGAAGCTCCCACCAATGTGGGGTCATAGAAAGGGTTGTCAAGTCATAACTTTGCATTTGCAAAGAGGTTATTTTCTTGACACAAATCCATGACCTCCAAATCACAATGGAGGCAACCTAATTAAAGGCACACAAGAAATCCTTTTCCAAATCATGCAACAATGGTAATAGAAGCCATTTTCACCTATATTAGACCGGTGAAATATCATCATCCATGTCAACTGACTGCAAAATGAAGAACTAAACATAAATCATCCAACTTAAGGGAAATATATTAGTTATAAAGCATCAAGAGTTAACTAAATTTTTTACTTAATGATTTGTAGTCATTGAGATAAAGCGAAAAGCCAACCTTATACGTAAAAAATGTACTTCTCATGCAGTCCAAGTGACAACTCACGACAACCAATGCAACCTTCTAACAACAGGATAATGAGATTGATAAAGAAAAAGCAAATCAATATTAACAAAATAAAGATTTAGAAGACACCTAAATTTATCATGTTGGAGGGCAAGATTTTTGAAACACAAAATTAACACAACTACAAGATCATATCGATCATATTAGGTTAAAAATACGTAAGTATTCAACCCTATGATATTAAATGTCAAATATGTGTATTGGTTCCGAATAAATAGTGTTTGGACAAAAAAATCAAAAACAATCATGAAGCAAAAGAAAATTTTGCTGCTCAAATCATAGTGCCTCACAAAATCATATATACTTCAAAAATAAAAATTCATTGAAATTTATCATATGAACATTGAGATGGACTTTTCTTCTCCTAGAAAAATCATTCTTTTTCAGTTCAAGTTTCTAGGCTTACAAATTTAAAATGCAACATTAGAATTGCCCGTCCTTTTTTATTTGTGTAAGTGAGGCATTATCTATTGTATTTTCAAGATCATTTCATTATCCATCAGATCCATCAAAATCTATTAGAGCATATGATTTAGATGACATGACAAAATATTATGATATATACAAGATAGAGTATTGCAATTGAGAGTTTCAATGATTGGTGATTAATGAAATATTTGCATAAAGGTTTCTTAAATATACATTCTCTATGAATTATCAAATCATTATGAAATCTACTAAAATACTATCCCTATCCAAATTTCAAGTTGTATCCGAATAATCAAAAGATGGTTGACCATCAAACAAATAATGATCACTCTCCACTTCCAAGAAGAATATTTTATCGTCTCAATCTACCATAATGTATACGCTCATCCCCACAATAACTAAGAATAACTAAAACAACAAACATTATTATCACAATGACAACACTATCAAAAAAATAAACTATCACATCACAATATATTAAATGTCCAATCAAAACTCACACAGAGGATATATATTTCATGTAACATTGTTACACCAATATAATATTTACAAGCTAAGATATGAATTAAGGTGAAGTTATCTTTGGTTGGAGCATAAGTCAAGTAGCCCTAATTTGACTAAAAGTGATATTTTCACTATTTTAATTTATATAAGGATATGTAATAGTTTTCAATCCTATTAAGTTGAAAAAAAATTTTAAGGAATATAAATCTTATTTAAGTTGATGGTTGGGAGAAAACAATAAACTCATCATTTGATATTTTACATAAATTAAGTAGTAAGTGTTGAAGAGACTATTATTATTAACATATATAGCGGTAAGTTATCATAGGTCAATAAGCATATTAAGGAAATTCAATTACAATGAATATCAATAATATTGAATATAAAACTACATAGGCTAATTGATTTATAGTGTTCAATACTTGAGGAAGTAAGAGCAAGATAAATGTGCAACATTAGAATAATTGAGAATGGTGATACAATTTTTAACAACATAAGTAGGTTCCATTGCATGTTCAACTCTTTGATCTATAGAGCATATATTCAATTGATCGAGTCCATGTTTAAGCATTTAAAATATTAATACTGGAATTCCTCATTTTGCCAATATCATAATAGTGCTATCATAATTTCACAAGATTGCACTCCGAATATATTAATATTTTCATGAGTCATGATTACGTATTTAGTGTGAGCATGACAAAGAATTATATATATATATTCTTGATCAATTCATGAAGATGTTAAATGATTCATCATTAATGAATATAAAAAACAAGAAATATATTGAACATGTTATATGAGATTCACCAAAAATTTGCCACACTCACATTGAAGAGAGTTTGATTAATTGTCGAAATTTTTGATGGAATAGTAGATAAGACACTACCCAGAGATTTCGTACTCATTTTGTAAGAACTTTAGATATGGTTCCAGGTTTCCTATAGGTGCAAGCCCCTATAGTTAATTACCCCTCCCAATTCTGAAAGAGAACTTTCAATTAAGGCTAGTCGTTAGATCGCTTAATGCGCAGCGTATATTAACAACATTTGGAGTTTAAAATTTGGGGTTTAGAATTTATGAAATTTACAATTATTTAACTTAAAGCATATGGTTGGTAGAATGATGACGTGCTCGATCTAGATCCCATGGTTCCGTCATCCCGGGCTGTCGTGGTCCCTAGTATATTTAGACAGAGGAGGTAGTCGACCCAACCTGACCGAAGGATCCTTGTCAGTAGCCATGGGTTGTGTCGTCCAAGTAATCCTTGTAGACTTGGGGTGGTGTTTGTCTGAGGAGACAAGCTTAAGTCCACCTTAACTGACAAAAGGGCTTTGTGCCTATCAAATATACCCTATGATTCATAACTCAAAGGGCTGAGCCATTGAGAAACATATGGGATATAGTCGTGACCGTAATACAATGGTCTCATTTGGCGGCAACCACCCGATCAAAGGGCTGAGCCATTGAGAAACATACGGCTATAGTCGTGACCGTAATACAATGGTGTCATTTGGCGGCAACCACCCGATCAAAGGACAGTCGTAACCACATCATATGTGGAGTATGCTGGCCAAATCATGCGGATAGAGGACACGGGTCACGTCGTTACTGGCATGAGATTATTTGAGTTTGTAATTATTTATTTGACTTGACATTAGCTCTTTTGTGAGCTAGAGTTTTCTTAAACTATCATCCCCAACAAACGATGGTGGATGGGTGGATGAATTGTTTGCTTTAAGCATTTAAATAATAAATTTCATTTAGTTCAGATGTTTACTTAGCTAAAATTTAGTTTTATGATGAATTAATTTAGAGCTCGAGTATCTTTTGATGATAATATTCCTTCAGGTTGAGATCTTCAATCAACACGACCATCATCGAGATAGATCTTGTCAACTCTACTTATTTGCTAGTAAAGGATCGGGTCTATGACTTATGTGTAATTTAAATTCTTTAGGAAATTGATATCATAACAGACCTTGTCAACTCTATTGCAAATATAGAGAATTTGATCTTATTATATGACGTAATTCAAATTCGTTTAAAAGTTGATTATTTAGTAACCCAACTCTATTTCAAACATGAAGATTAGGCCTATTATGATCATATTCTATGGAGAATACTTATAGCTTTCATTGGCTTGAATTAGTATATGGAGACATTCATTAGCTTGCTTGCATATAATCATAAAGGATTGAATCGATTTCATCATTCTTCTCCTTTATTTTTAAACCTGCACAGCCTCCTCAGACACCTGAATCTAAATATTCAACACTGTGTTGGGGGCCATGCGGGTATTTAGTAATTTAGGTAATTTTATTTCTAAATTATGAGATTAATTTCATATTTATTTAATCTCAACTTAGCCTGCGCAGCTTTTTTAGACATTAAAATTTGTACTTTAAATCTCTATGTTCGAGCACATGTAGGTATTTATAGCTTAGATAATTTTATCTAATTAATGAAATTGTTGATTTTGAAAATCATAATTAGAATAAAATTTCTTTTATTTTTAGATTGAAGGAAGCTCCATAATTAGTATAACATTTAATTTAGTATCGTCTTTTGTCTGCTTGTATAAAAAATTGCAGATCTGGTGGCGTGGAAGGCATTTTATATTGCTCTAATATCTTATTAGATCCCTTGGAATAACATATATTGAAGTGCCAAATTTATATTTACTGCCAAAATAGTCAATTCGCTTCAAGTTCATAAATCTGTTTGAGTTCAATCCATCTTTCTTTATTTGAAATATTCAATTCATTTCAAATTCATTCTCATTTATAATTCAAAATTCAATTCGATATCAATTTTCTTTTTAGCGAGCTTAGGCAGCGCTATTTGTTTAGCTTGAATTTTATTTGCAAGTATAAATTTAGATAAAATTTTGGCAACATTTCGACAGATTCGACGCCATCCCCACAGAGTAAGATCAAATCGTGCTTTTTACCCGATACGCCTATTTGAAGGAAGCGATGGTGTCTTATGACACCTGCATACCCACTAAACCCAATTGAGCATTAGTGGGGTCTTCGATCACGTGCATAAAAGCAAATATATATGCAATTTCAGATCATTCAAATTTCATTTTAGATTATTTATTTTCGATGTGCTTGATTTCTTTTTTTAAATGAATCTTGATTCTTCCCTCTTTTGCAAAATTTAATCAATTTTCTTCGACATTACGTCATCCCTAAAGGGCTTCTGCACTGCATATGCGTAGGATGTCTTCGCGACATCATCTTTCTAAGCATGAGCATTAGTGTCTTAATCACATATAAATAAACAAACATATATACAATTTTCATACATTATTTTCATCTAACAATTTTCACATCATTGAGTAACATGTCTTAATGATTTTCATCTGAGATAATGGCATGAGATTCAAACCGCATAAAGGCATATGCATATTTTTTCACATATTTTCATACATCCACAATCCACAACACTAATGATTTTGCATGAGTTCAGGGATTGAATAGGAGATATTGGAGTGTTGATTATTTGGATTGAATAGGTGAAATGTCGAAACCTAGAGAAGAACCGCGATGTTATTTCTCGGTTTGTCTGAAAGGAAAGAGGGGCTATTTTGTGAGAATAGTAGAAACATCGGAAACCTAGAAGAGAATCCGCCTGATGACGGTGTTGCTTCTCGGTTTCCATCGCTTACAAGGAAAGGAAGAGGGGTTGTTTGTTTGCGGGGATAGTCGATAATGTGAGTTGCCCTCGGCTGGAAAAAAAAGTGGTTGCCGAGAGGAACCTGCCTTAATGTTATAGCCGCCACTATCAAATGTTAATCCCTTGCCAACTATTGGTAATTTGGTCTTCACACTTCCATCTGGCGGTTTATAGCACAGATGAATAAAATGTGGTGGGTTTGATGAGGCAGCAGCAACAGCCAAGTATGAACCCATCTTCATCTCTTTACACTGCTCCGTGTCAAATATCTTTGCAGTAAAAACATCATTGTACGACAAGGCGATTTTCAAAACTTCTTCTGCTAGCACGCCAGGAGTAAGCACATTTGCTAGAGCATTAACAAGCTCTTTCCCAAAAATTACACCAGAGCAAAAATTGCTAGCATACTTGAGCTTTTCATCTACTTCAAGCCCAGAACCCAAACCAATAATATCCACAGATTTAAGCAAAGCCTTCTTAGATTCAGACTTGAATCTGTCATCTTCGTACATGCCCAAAATAGTTCCTGAAGCAATAGCTGAAGCAGCATATACTCTGAAATCTTCAGAAGGTTTAGATGCAAGAACAATGGCGGCATTTGATGCCTGGGCTGCCTTTGCAACTGATGCAACAGCCTCACCGATGTTTTTATATGCAGTTGTTGCAGAGGAACGAGAATATGGTCCGAGTCCAACCAAACTCAGCCTCTTAAAACCTAAACCATGTAATCTGAGAACAATTGACTGCCCCGATTTTCCTTTTGAAATCCTCTTCTATGGTAGTCTCTGATAAAAGACTGCCAAGTTGATCATCTAACAATTTTAATATAGGATTTTTGAATTTGGAGTCAGAATCCTTCGTCATATCTTTCTCGGAGACAGCAACTGCAAGCATATCACCCTTCCATTCATTGATATCAATGTCCTTTGTAGAGAAAGTGATCGGAGGGAAATCGGCGACGGCGAGCTTGGTAAGGCCAAGGGTGGCGCGGGTTGTGAGAGACCTCGCCATGGAATACCGGTGGTGGAAACGTCGGGAGAAGTGCAGAAGAGGGCATTGGAGCTGCCGAGCGAATAAGCTAGTAGAGCCGATGGGAGGGGACCAGCAGAGGCGTGGCGCACACAAAGCGGCGGTGGCGGTGCGGGCTACGGTGGCAGATTTTGGGATCTAAGGAGAAGACGGGCTTACGGGATTTTAGCTCCTTGAGGACGAACCGAGAAGGGGATTCGTTCGGGCTTCTGCTGGGAGGAAGGAACCGCGGATGGGCGAACGGAAGGCAAGCAAGATAGAGAGCAGATGAGAGATTCAAAAAAAAAAAAAAAAAGACAGCTTCCTCTCTCTTTTTTTTTGCTTGAATCCCGAAAAAAAAAGGACCCCCCTTGCCATTCGATTAGCCGAATATTAGGTAGGAAATAATGAGATTTAAGAGCCTTAATCATAGCTTAATTATCCTTCCAAATTAAATTGAGCAGGATATTCAAAATTGGGGGAAATTTCCCTTCAAAATTTGAGCGCAATTTCGAATGTCATTAAAAAGTATTTATGGAAAGGGTATAATCTGATCACTAATCCATATTCATGCAAAAATTCTGATTTAATCATTTAATTACTAAAATTAAATCGAACTTTGTTTAATTATATTCGATGTTTGATTTCCGCGATATCATGTCAAAATTCTTGTGAAATTTGCCGAAATTAAACCAACATAATATGGGTATCATTTATAGGTGAATTTGCGTTCCGATTCAACAACGATCTTTGATCAAGGCCGTTGATTAAATTCGATGCCGAATCGAGTCAATTTTGTTTTAGTTGTCATCACCCAACATTCCATTGTTACGCAATTGGGCGATCTCATTTGATAGGTTTCGACGTTTCAATGCTAACAGCACGATCAAAATTCATATTTATGGAAAGGGTATAATCTGATCACTAATCCATATTCATGCAAAAATTCTGATTTAATCATTTAATTACTAGAATTAAATCGAACTTTGTTTAATTATATTTGATGTTTGATTTCCGCGATATCACGTCAAAATTCTTGTGAAACTTACCGAAATTAAACCAACATAATATGGGTATCATTTATAGATGAATTCGACGTTCGGCAACGAATCCGTTTACGATGGCATTGATTAAATTCGCGAATCGATCGATTTTGTTTTCGTCGCTTCGCGACATTCGCGATTCGTCCGGTGGCGACAATCTCATTTGATAGATTTGCGTTTCAACCTAACGACGATCAATTTTGAGAGCGGGGTTTGGGCATCGTCGCGAGATATCGCGACGGTCAGCATTTCCTTGATGGTCGGCCGACAGTTATGCAAAATGTATATTATGATTAATTTCGGCGTTAGATGAGTCCGTTTCGATGACCATTTGGTTTTGTGACGTCGATTATTTGACTTGTTTGCCATCAGTTTTAATTCGCTGTGAGTTCAACTTTGATGGAGCATACATGTAGGTCAACGTGACTAGATTTATTACTTAGAATTATTTCCTTGAACTAATTTGTTGTACATGACTTGCTATTGCCTTGTAAGTGAATTTAATTATGTTCAAATTTGGCCCAACTAAGACACTAATTATGGCAATTGAATTATAATTGCTCTATGATTTTGTGTGATTAAATTTTTTTGTTTGTTTCTTCAACTTTATTTAATATACATTATATTTGGATTTTAATAAAGTTTAAATTTAAAAAAAAAGTAGGCTTATTTAAGAAATTTTGTTTATGAATTCAAGGTTCCCCTTATATTTACATACATTGCATCATTCTAGCTACATTAGCAAACCTTAATTATAATAACCGAAAAAAAAAAGGTAATATTCAAAACCATTGCGACGGTTGGCCGCAAAGTGAAATAAATTGAAGGGGAGGGAGCTCGATTTCGGTTTGCTGAAACTAAACTCCCAAAACAGGGAGGGGAGAGGGAGAGAGAGAGAAGAGGAAAACTCACCTTGCGTGCTAGCAGTGAGACGGCTTCACTACCCGCCGAGAGCTTCGGGGGGCTTTTAATGACCAAGAGAGAGGAAGCCGATCGTGAACGAAGCGGAACGAGAGAGGAGTCACATGTGTGACATTAGAGCCACGGCTTTTGGGTCTAGGGCATAAATCGGGAGGTATTATTTTTTTTTAATTTCTTTTGGTTTTCATAAATTGAGGAAATGCCTTTATATATATAAGGGTTTTCTATGTTCTTAGTTTAAAATTTGGATTGATTTAGGTTATTATTAAATCAGTAAGGAATTTATTTTGGGAGTGTCACAAGCAACAATTTGACATAGTTTTATCTCTAATTTAACGAAATATATCTATATATAATTTTAAATTTCAAAATATTATACAATCCTACAACCCTAATTCTATTTTATTACCTAAACCCTTAAATAGCTATGATTGATTATAAAATACTAGTGAAAGTAACAGATTTTCAAGAAAAGAAAATTTTAAATAAATTAGTAACTGAAAGAGTTCAAACCTTGATTATTTAATGATTCTTGAAAATTTAGGATTAATAATTTTATAAAAGAAAAATTATAATCATAAGAATTGAAATGATTATATATTATTATTTTGAATTGAAATAATTTAAGAGAAAGATATAAATTCTTAAATCAAATTAGATTAGAAAAAAAATTAAACTTTGAATAGAGAAAATAGAGAATATTGTGTATGTTAAATAAATTATATGATTAAATCAAATGAATATGCTAATCAATATTATTAATAATTAAACTAACTTAATTTGGAAAATAAATAATGAAATTTTGATGAATGTGAGTGTTAAATATTAAAAGACCTACACAAATATCATAGATAAGAAATGAATAGAATAAAATAAAATAAATTTACTTTCAAATAGTGATTCTATAGGTACTCAAAGTAAGGAAAAAAATTTTAAAGGGAAGGAGATTCAAGAAGAAGTTTCACACTATAGTGGATAATTATGTTCTTACATTTATAGTAAAGCTTACTTATTTTTAATGTGATGGAATGCATTTGTACATGATTATAACTTATCTGTGCACTTCAAATTGTGATTTATTTTCTCATTTTCTCTTTATTTAATGAACAATCTGAATGTTAGATCATGTTATTACTTATGTTATTGTACAGAATTAACTAATTTACTGTTTTGAGAAAGTATGAATAGCTTTATAAATTCTATGTTATGAATGTGTATGTCTGAAAGTAGAGTTAACCCATTTATGGTACTGATTGAGAATGCAATGTACCTGTGCGCGAAAAAGATAATTAGAAATGATTACTTGTCCTTTGAATGAGTTATGAAAAAGGTTTCTTATGGAAAATATTTCTTATAAAAAAAGTTTTAGACAATGACTCCTGAAATGATTGATAAATTAGAAAATAAAGTTCTTAAGAAATATTCATTTGCATCTACCTCTTATATGTTAGATGGTTGAATCGCATGTTACTCAAAGTTTATATTTATGTTTATAATAAAACTTATCATATTAATTACTTTCTTATTTTATTATAGTGTAAAAAATAATTTATCCACTAAAAATTTCATTCAATTGCAAGTTATTTATATTTTTTCGGGTAACTTCCTAACTAGAAAGAGGATAAAAGGAAGATATTTACCGTCATAGAGAGAACTTAGATGGGTATTATGTTAGTTTATATTTTAGACGTGTTTTATATGACTTTTGTTAGCGTATTTTATATGTATGGACAAATTTGTTAAATGTGATTTGGACTTGTAGTGATTCTTATATGACTTGGAAAAATATGGTGTAGTTTTTATTTCTATTGAAGATGTTAAGTAAAGTTTTTCTTTTATTATCCGTCCGACCATCCGTTCCTGTCTTGGTATTCCAAGCTTCTGGGTCAGGTCGTGTCGTGATAAGAGTGGTATCAGAGCGAGATTTTACATTTAGGGATATAAGTATGATCATAATCAAAGAGTCATTATGAAGATGATAAATTTTAAGAAGAAGATATATCAAAGACTACATTAGGCAAGATATGGGCATTATGAGTCTTGTGATGATGCATTTTGACTTAACCAATGCTCTAGTATTTATAGATCTAATGAATAGAATCTTTAAACCATTTTGGATTCATTTGTGATTGTATTCATAGATGATATTCTTATATATTCTAGAGATGAAAAACTCATACAAATCATCTTCACATTATTTTGAAAACTCGAAGAAAATAAATTATATGCAAAAAATTTTAAAATGTGAATTTTGTTAAATAACATCATATTTTTGGGACATATGATTAATAGTGAAGTTATTTCAGTAGATCAGAGTAAAGTTAGAGTAATAATTGAATGACCTATACCAACAACTGTCACAGAAGTCAAAAATTTCTTAGGATTGACAGGATATTATAGAAGATTTGTTGAAGAGTTTTTACGGATTACTATGTCATTATCCAGGTTAACACAAAAAGCAATCAAGTTTGAATGGTCAGATCAGTGTGAAAAGGCATTCAAAAATTGAAAAACTGTTTAATAACTGCACTAGTATTAACTATTCTATCCAGGATAGAAGGATTCAAATTTATAGTGATGTGTCATTAAGAGGTTTGGGTTATGTACTTATACAAAATGGAAGAGTGGTTGCTTATGCTTCAAGACAATTGAAAAATCATGAAAAAAATTTATTCAACCCATGACCTAGAGTTAGCAGCAGTGGTATTCGCTGTGAAGTTTTCACTTATCATCAAAGCTTAAAATACATCTTTACTTAGAAGGAGCTAAATTTAAGGCAAAGGAGATGGTTGTAACTCATTAAAGATTATGATTTGGATATTCAATATCTTCCGGGGAAGGTAAATGTAGTTGTTGATGCTTTAGACAGAAAAATATATGGTTATACAAATTGGTTAATCTCTCAATAGGAAGAGTTGATTCAAGATTTAGAAAAATTAGAAATTTTAATTATTAAATTCACAGGTGATCATGTTTTATTATTAAATCAAATGGCTATACAATCAAATTTAAAAGACAGAATACGAGATGCTTTACCTCAAGATGTTGACTTTCAGAAGATTTTAATTTGGAAAAAGTATGCCATATTGAAGATTTTAAAGTTGAAGGAGAGGGATTATTAAATTATAAGGGCAAAGTTTGCATTCCAAATATTGGAGATTTAAGGAGAGATATCTTGAATGAAGTACATCACTCTCATTATACAATTCATCCAAGCAGTAGCAAAATATATCAAGATCTTAAAGAAATATTTTGGTGATCAGGGATGAAAAGAAGCGTAGTTGAATTTGTTTACAAGTGTCCATCATGCCAAATGATTAAGGCTGAACATCAAAAGTCAAGCGGACTTTTACAGCCCTTGTCAATACCTGAGTGGAAATGGGATGATATTGCCATGGATTTTGTGGTTGGCTTACCTAAATCCAGAAGAGGTTGCGATGCTATTTGGGTGATTATTAATAGATTGACTAAATTTGCACACTTTATACTTATTAAACAATCTGATGCTGTGAAAAAGTTAGCAAGAAAGTATGTTGATGAAATTGTGAAGTTACATGGTGTTAAAGTCTATAGTATTCGATCGGGATGGTCTATTCACATCCAAATTGTGGAGAAAAATTCAAAAAGCTTTAGGTACCAAGCTTACTTTTCGAGCATTTATCATCAAACTAATGGTCGAGAAGAACAATTCAGACACTTGAAGATTTATTTAGGCTTTGTACACTTGATTTTGAGAGAAATTGGGAATTACACTTGCCTTTGATTGAGTTTGCTTACAATAACAAGTTTCAAGCAAGTATTGGTATGACTCCTTATGAAGCATTGTATAGAAGGAAATGTAGAACACCACTTTGTTGGGTGAAAACAAGTGAAAGAAGAATCATTATTAGGATGTGATAGATGAAACCAGATTGATTAATTCGTGATAGATTAAAAGTTGTTCAAGATAGGCAAAGAAAATATTATGATGCTAAACATTGGTTAGTAGAGTTTGAAATGGGAGAATTTGTGTTTCTTAAAGTCAACCCCATGAAAGGTATTAAACGTTTTGGCAAGATTGAGAAGTTAAGTCCACGCTATTTTGGTCCATATGAAATCTTGGAAAGAATCGGGAAAGTGATTTATAGATTGGTGTTACCTTCTTATATGCAAGGAATACACAATGTATTTCATATTTCTCTCTAGAAAATATTCTTGATGAAAACAAAATTATTGTTGATTGATATTTATCGATCTCAATTTGTGGAGGAGCCATAAAGAATTACAGATTATGATGTTAACCATCTCAAGAATAGAGAAAATTCAATTGGAAAGAATCGAGAAAGTGACTTATAGCTTGGTTTTACCTTCTTATATGCTAGGAGTACACAATGTGTTTCATATTTCTCTCATGAAAATATGTTCATGAAGCCAACAAAATTATTGATCCTATTGATATTGATCTCACATTTGTGGAGGAGAAAGAATTATAGATTATGATGTTAAGCATCTAGAATAGATAAAATCCATTTGTCCAGAAGTACTATGCAAACATGGATCGAATGAGAAGCTACATGAAAGAAGGAATCAAAAATACGATGACTTTATCCTCATTTGTTTAATTAAATGTATGTTTATTTCTATTATTGTCATTAAATTTCGAGAATGAAATTTTTATAAGAGGTAGAGATTGTAATAACCGAAAAACCAAACCGAAAAAAAAAAGATAATATTCAAAACCGTCGGGTTCGTAAAATAAATGGAAGGGAGCTTGATTTGAGAAAGGGAAAAGGGAGACATAGAAGGAAGACTCACTTTGCGTGCCAAAAAGTGAGGCGCTTCACTAGCCGACACCAGAACGGGGCTTCATCGCCATGCAGAGAGAGGAGAGGCGTTGAAGCGAGAGAAGAGAGAAGGGAATCACGTGGCATTAGGAAGCCAATGGCTTTTTTGGGCATAAATCATCGAGGTATTATTTTTTTAAAATTTCTTTTGATTTTTATAAATTGAGGAAATGCCATTATATATATAAGCGTTTTTTTATTTTCTTAGTTTTAAATTTGGATTGATTTAGGTTATTATTAAATCAATAAGAAATTTATTTTGGGAGCGTCGCAAGCAACGATTTGACATAATTTATCTCTAATTTAATGAAATATATATATATATATATATATATATATATATATATATAATTTTAAATTTTAAAAAATTATACAACCCTAATTCTATTTTATTATCTAAATCCTTAAATAGATATAATTGATCATAGAATATTAGTGAAAGTAACAAGTTTTCAAGAAAATAAAATTTTAAATAAATTAGTAAATGAAAGAGTTCAAGCCTTGATTATTTAATGATTCTTGAAATTTAGGATTAATGATTTTATAAAAAAAAAAAAATTACAACATGAGAAATGAAATGATTATATATTATTATTCTTAAATTGAAATAATTTAAGAAAAAGATAGAAATTCTTAAATCAAATTAGATGAATAGAAAAAATAGAGAATATTGTGTATGTTAAATAAATTATATGATTAAATCAAATAAATATGCTAATCAACATTATTAATAATTAAATTAACTTAATTTGGGAAATAAACAATACAATTTTGATGAATGTGAGCATTAAATATTAAAAGACATACACAAATATCATAGATAAGAAATGAATAAAATGAAATAAATTTACTTTCAAATATTGATCAAATCAAGATTTTTATTCTATAGGTACTCAAAGTAAATAAATTTTAAAGGAAATGAGATTCAAGAAAAAGTTTCACACTAAAGTGGATAATTATGTTCTTACATTTATGGTAAAAGCTTATTTATTTTTCATGTGATGGAATGCATTTGTACATGAATATAAATTGTCGTTGTACTTCAAATTGTGATTTATTTTCTTATTTTCCCCATATTGAATGAACAGCCTGAATGTTAGATCATGTTGTTACTTATGTCATTATACAAAATTAACTGATTTACTATTTTGAGATAATATAGATAGCTTTATAAATTTTATGTTATGAATGTGTATGCTTGAAAGTGGAGTTCACCCTCTTTATGTAGGTTGAGGGATATGTACCGTGCACAAAAAAGATAAATGAAAATAATTACTTATCCTTTGGATGAGTTATGAAAAAGATTTTAGACGATGACTCCTGAAATGATTGATAATTAGAAAATAAAGCTCCTAAGAAATATTCATTTTCATCTACATCTTATATGTTGGATTGAATCGCATATTCTTGAAAGTTTATGTTTATGTTTATAATAAAACATGTATATTAATTGTTTTTTTATTTTACTATAATGTAAAACATAATTTATTCACTTGAAAATTTTATTTAATTGCAAGTTATTTATATTTTTTCGGTAACCTTCCCAACTAGATGAACTATAGAGAGAGGATTATGTTTACCATCATAGAGGAACTTCAAGAGATAGATATTATGTTAATTTATGTTTTAGACTGTGATTTATATGACTTCTGTTAATAGACATTTTATATGTGTGGACAATTTGTTAAATGTGATTTGAACTTGTAGTGACTCTTATATGACTTGAAAAAATATGTAGTTTTTATTTCTATTGAAGATGTTAAATAAAGTTTTTCTTTTATTATCCATCCGACCGTCCGTTCACGCCTTAATATTCCAAACTTCTAGGCCGGGTCATGACATTAACCTTATATTATTTTGCATCACTCCCCAAATCATGAAACAATATTGATTATTAAGAAATCAACAAGTATTTCACCCAACGCCCTAGCTCCACCTCCAACTTTATTCCATGCTCAACATGCTCATATCCTTATCTTACTAAGCTACACACTGTTGTATTCAATTCTACCAATTGTGTTAGTTTTGTTAGTGAAGCTTCCACATAGCACTTTCATTGTGGAACATTGTCTACTTGGTGTTGATGCATATATCATCTTTATTCTTATGAACTTCAATGGCGCTTTGATATTTAAGTCCCACTAAGCTTAGATAAATTTGTGCTCTATATCTCACACCCAATGTTGATCATCCTCGATGACTCCAGCCTCAAATCTTCCCTCAACATCCAAAGTGACATGTCATTGACTACCGCTCAAATTTATCCACGTTGTGATGCTTCTTTTATGTCTATTACCACTGCTAGGGCTTCTCCCTCAATGGGATCTCTAATTGCGCTTAGCAATCATTTATTAAGCTTGTTAGAAGCAAAAAGTCATGGACCTCTACTTTATCAAATGGGATACCAATTTTCAATTTCATTTATTAGCATTAATTAATATAAAAGCAACTAAGTTCACAACTTCTAATATAACAAATGAGACACCAAATTACAAAATTAGTCTAATAAAAACTAAAATAGTTCTAGTACAATATTTTTTCTTGTAGTGCAGCCTACTATAAATGATTTTTCTCTCACTCATCATGATCTTGTTATCTTAACATGAAAATGTTAGTTAAACATGAGTAATCAACAACTCAGTGGATAATCATACTTCTAAAATACGGTAGCTTAAAGTTGAAAAGAAGATAACATGCATACTTATTAAATTCACCAAATCAATATAAAATCATTAAATAATTTTCTTACTAAAAATGATCATGTAAAAAATTTCAACACCGATCAACCAAAACTCGCATTTAGAAAGGTTTACATATAATTTATTTTCCTTGTGTTTGTAATACTGTATGAAAGTAATCAAAAAGATTACCTTTATTTTTTTGAGTATACAAGGATGTCATCAATACTATCACAAATATATCGATGATTTAAAATTTTGTTCATTAAATCCATGAATATTGTTGAGGCATTTGTCAATCCAAACTACATTGCTACAAATTTATAATGTTCAAATCTTATACTAAATGATATCTTAGGTATATCTTCTTTGATTCGCAATTGATGATGTCTTGATCTTAAATCAATTTTTGAAATATCGAAAATTCTAACGTCGAATAGATCATTAATTTTAGGCAATGAATACTTGTTCTTGATTGTAAGTTTATTCAAAATCCTATCAAAGTTTACAGTTTACATCTTTCTTCTTGACAAATACTGAGCTGCCCATATGGTCTAATAAATCATTTCGATACTTCTTGTAAATATCCTCTTAACACTTGAAGTTCTTTGATTGAAATTCCTTTGCAACTAGTTTTGCACCTTGTATTAAATCTACAGAAAAATGAATTTCCCTGATTGGTGGCAAAATTAATAAATCATCTAAAAAGACTAATGGAAATTCTCTCACCATTGGTATATCTTTCAAATGTTTCACTTCCTTTATGACATGTTTAATATAGGCAAGAAAACACTAATAACCTTTCTTCAATAATTTGAATGTCTTTAGGGATGAGATTATCATAGATAAGATTACTCTATCTCCAACAAATTTAAATTCTTCTTCTCCAAAGAAATTAAATTTGACTATTTTTTTGCCACAATCTATCATGACCAAATAGCTAGACAACTAATCCATCCTAAAAATTAAGTCAAACTCTTGTAGTGGTAATAAAAGTAAATTTGTTTGGAAATCCTTCTGATAGAAATCTATGTTTACTTAACATGTTATGTTAACATCTATGTGCATTCCATTTGATAAGGATGGGTATATATTGGTTGTAGTCAATCCAAGAATTTCAGCAAAATCTTAAAAAATAAATGAGTGTAAGGCGCCAGTATTGAATAAAATTCCTATTTTGGATGATAACCATTCCTGTGATAATATAACTTAATATAAATTGAAAATTTCATAAAAGTATTTCAAATGAACATCATACTTGTGATAACATTTGGTGATTCCATGGCCTCTGTTTGGATAGAGCATATACGAGGTTAAACATTTTAGCGAGTCGAATTCGCTTGGGCGACACCATCAACTTAGCCATCCACACTTACCAAAGCTTCTTAAAGATGGTATAATATTACCGAAAATAGTTGTCCAAGTGTAGGATAATACTTGGCCATATAGGCGACAACACTAAAAAAAAGTGTTCATTCTTGACAAACATTTAACCTTGTGAGCTCTTCCACATTTTTCACAATTTTTCAAGCTAATACTACATTCTCCGCTATTGGATCTAGGCTTCTTTCAGTTCGAGTTTCTAGGCTGAGAAGCTAAAATATTTTTAAATTATAAATTAATCCTTCACATACAATATTTATTTCTACAATAAATAGCTTGCAAATCAATTTACAATCCCCTAGCTCTCTCCACAAAAACTAAATAATCATCAATTTCTAAAGAAATTAAAGGTTGCCTAATTACATCCTTTGATCTCAATAAAAAACGATGGTACTTTTCTTTGGCACTTAGGGTTAACTACGACGCATACCTTGAAAATGTGGTGAATTCAACTTCATATTACATAATAGATGATCTCCCTGCACCATGATAAATCCATCTTGCATCTACAACATTGTTGAAAGAGGCACAAACCACTCCCAAAAATTTTGCACAAATTCTTCTCATCTAATCATATGGCTGAATAGACACCCAAATTTATTCAATAGTTATCCTTGTCACTATCACTCGGCTTCACCTTCAAAAGCAAGTTAGCTTCAGCCAATTTCACAATATTCAAAAGTAGTGATTCTCATGATGCCTTCACGTGATTGAGTGGCTTGAGCATGCTTAATGTAATAAAAAAAAATCATTGGAGGCGGAAAATGATCAATGAGGAAGCTCCACATAATGAAATTATTAAGACAAGTGAGAGTTTGGGTTTTAACCTCGTATTGGACCATAGGCTTAAATTTTTGGGTTGAAAATAGGTTTGACTATCAATGTATTAAGCCTAATTTTAACTCTTCTAGGTTTGTTCTCTAACATCCATCATGAAACTCCCCATTCACTTGCATTGGGAAACTAAAAATTATGTTCCTCATTGATGTCCATGTTCATTATTGTTTGTTCATAGCTTTTGGTCTTTTCTTATTCCATAAGAAGTACTATCCTAATTTCAACATTTAGAATGTATTTTTAGATGATTACAATAATTGATGAATGTTTGAGTCCTTTTTCTTTAGTTTCCTGCCTACTTTGTGTAACTAGTTTTATCCTAATTTTTTATGAGTCTTTTATTCCTTCAATCAATTTTGCCTTTATAAAGATTTTTATCCTTACTTCACAAAAGATGACAATAACTTCTCTTGTTCACTAAAAAAAGAAAAAAAATCTTTTGAGTCCTTCCTAATTAATATCAATCTTTTTCTCTCTTTTTTATCAATATGATATTTCTCTTGCCTCTTTTTATCTTAGGTTGTCATTATGTAGTGTATTGTACTATCTATCTTATTTTATTATATTTTTATTTTATTGTAGATTGCCTAATTTGCTTCCTAATTTAATTTCGTGTGTTGCTTCAATGCAGTCGGCTGTTTTTTATTTAAGTTCCCCTAACTTAACAATTTCAGCTGCTATAATGTGTTGACCTCCATGCATGCTCCATCAATCAAGTTGATCTCACGAGCCGAATTCGACGGACTTTGAGTACAACAACGTGCAAATCGGAGCTGAAATGCAAGCGAAATTGAATTGCCGATCGATGAACATACATCGCCGTCAGCGTTTAAAGCGTCGAATAATATACATATTGCACAACTCAACGGTCAACCGATCAAGAACGAAATATGTCGACGTGCCTACGCACATATCAAAGTCGGGAGGCTGCGACGATGCCTAAACGACTTCCGTTCGTGAAATTGATCGCATCGTTAGCGTCGAAATCTATCAAATAAGACTGTACACGCTCAATTCGGACAAGTCTGCGCGAATATCAAGCGATCGAATACAACAGCACGCAAACTATAGCTAAAATGCACTAGGTATCGCCAAAATCAGTTGAAATGACCTCCGATAGACGAACGGACTTCCTCATTGCGTTCAGAACGTTAAAATTGATCATATCGGCAATTCGGCGTGATCAAGAAAAAAAAAAATCGACGCCTCATATCGAATCGAGGCTGCGGCGATGCTCAAGCGACCTCGTTCCGAAATTGATGTCGTTATCATCAACGTCAAAACCTATCAAATGAGACTATTTGCGATTAATTAGTGTGTCAAATGGTGGAAGCGACGGACGAATGAAATTGTGACGCCGACTTGAACAAAGCGACTTCATGTCAGCTGCGCGTTGTATGAATAACCTAAGATCGACATATTGCCCATATGTACAATAAAAATTCAAATTAGGATTAATTAAACACTTAAATGAAACTCCTATAAATACCTACTTTCTAACTACTCCCCACAAAAATCACCCTAATTCCTCACTTCTCCGTTCCTTCTGGCAGCGGTTCTTTCCGTCCATACGTGCATCTCATCCATTTTGCTCCTCCCTTGCGCTTCTCTCCTCGACTCCACCACAATCCGGCAGCGTACACTGGCCCTATCTTGTAAAATCCTTCTGGACCCACCGTAGTTCGACTCTCTCCCTCTCTCTCTTTCTCTCTCCGATTTGTAGATTTCATCGCTTACTCTCACAAAAATATAATGTATTGTTATAAATTACAAATGTTGTAAAATTTAAATACCCATACACGCCTCTCTTAGCGTGGCGGAGAAAATGTGCTCTTTTGTGCAGATCAAAGATCATATACGCGTCTTTCTTGGGATGGCGGCCTCGCCGCTTCCCCATTTCTTAGAGTGGTGGGGATATTCTTGTCGCGACTCACCCAGAGGAGATGCAGTGTTGAGTAATGCCAAAAAATACACATACGAGACTTAAATTCCACTAAGTGAATAAATTAGTAAAGATAAGATAAAATGCAAAATTAAAAGGACTTATAGGACTTGAGATCACGAACACAAATAAAAAAAGAGGAACCCAACTCAAATCATCAAACAAAACTTTATGTAAGAGTTGAATGTGAGTTGAAGGATGTTGAAAATGTGCTTCCATTCCTCACTATTTATAAAGAAAAGAAGAAATCTTTTGTGGGCATCATATTACCAAATTACAAGCATAAAAGACAAAAAAAAGGATGATGAGGTATGTCACGACGGGAGCAGACGACGGATAAAGAAAACCCTAACTTTTCATGCTTAAACAAAATTTCATAATATATTTTTTCAATCATATAAGAGTCACTACAATCCATAACACAATTAACAATTTGTCCACACATATATACTAATAGAATATATGAAATACAATTTAAAACATAAATTAACATAACCGACATAAATACCTATCTTCTAAAGTCTCTCTACGGCGATAAATATAACTCTCTCTTCTATCATCGATCTAGTTAGGATGGTTACCTGAAAAAATTAAACAGCTAGCAATTGAATAAAATTCAGTGGATGAATTATGCTTTTACACTATAGTAAAACAAGAAAGTAAAACTAATATGCATGACAGTTTTTATTATAACATATACATAAAAGAAATTGCTCAAACAATCAAACATATAGCAGGTATTTACAAATGAATATTTCTTATGAACTTTACTTTTACATTTATCAACCATTTTAGGAGTCATCGTCTAAACCTTTACCAAAAGAAAATATTTATCATAACTCATCCATAGGACAAGTAGTCATTACCATTTGTCAATTTCATTAGCCTTTTTCGTGCACGGGAACATTACGTCCCCAGCCAGTACCATAAAGGGATGAACTCCACTTTCAACATATACATTCATAGTATACAATTTCTACAGCTATGCATATTAATTCATAACAGTAAATCAGTTAACTTTATAAAATGATGAAGTGACAATATAATCTAGCATTCAGGTTATTATTCAACATGAAGAAATAAAAAAATCAATCACAATTTACAGTACAAGAAAAAATCATAAGCATGTACAAATGCATTTCATCACTGAAAATAAATAAACTTTTACCATAAATGTAAGAACATAATTACCCACTTTAATTTGCAGCTTCTTCTTGAATCTCTTTCCATTTAACACTTCTTTCCTTAATTGAAGTTCCTATAAAATAAAATATTGATTGGATTAATACAACAACAACAACAACAAGCCTTAATCCCACTTGGGTGGGAATTAATTTCTCCATTGTGTCCTATTATGTGTCAAATTCTCATTTAAATCAAGTATACTAAGATCATTTTTTATACATCTTAACCAAGTCTTTTAAGGTCTACCTCTACCTTTCTTAACATAAATCTAATGTATTTACTCTCTAATTGGGTCATCTGACTTTCGTGGCCAAACCATCTAAGCGACTCTCCCTAATCTTATCTACCAGCTACTCAACTTTTTCCCGAATATACTCATTTTGCATTCTATCTCTAAGAGTAAAGCCACTCATCCACCTAAGCATCCTCATCTGTAACACTTAACTTAGTCTTATGTTTCTCTTTTTATTACCCACCATAAGTCATTGCGGTCTTACCACCATCTTATAAAATTTTCCTTAAGTTTAAGTAGAACTTTTCTATCACATAATAGGCCAGATGCATTCCTCCACTTCAACGATCCAACTTGAATTCTACTAATAACATCTCCATCAATTTCACCATCATTTTGAACAATAGAGCCTAAATATCTAAAACGCTCACTCTTATTAATGACTTGATCACCTAATGTTACAACACTACCACTAGAACTTCTACAACAAAAATTACACTCCATATATTCAGTTTTAGATCTACTTAAAAGAAAACCTTTAGACTCTAGAGTTGACCTCCATAATTCAAGTTGCTGTTGGACTCCCTCTCTACTCTTATCAACACGAAGAATGTTATCAGCAAAAAGCATACACCAAGGTACATCTTCTTGTAAATGCCTAATAAGAACATATTTTTCAAATCTTTATGTTAAAAGATGTGAAAATAATTTTAAAATAAAAAATAAAAAATGCATACACATCAAGACATGCATACCTCAAGGTAGCCACGTCTTCTTACTAAGGTATGTTATATTGAAATATGTGTGAATCAATTATTAGAGGAGTCTAACATGCATATAAAGACAATCTCATATTTAAATATATTATGTGGAAGTACATGCAAGCTAATTAAATTTGGATAAATCTCAATATAATTTGACATTCAAGCTATCACATTAAAAATATGTGCCAATGATTTAAGAATGTGAGTATATACGACTTCAAAGTGATACATCCACATTCAATTTCATGTCATAGTGCATCTCGAGGAAGTTCAATACCTTTTTTTGTTATGCATGCAAGAGTAAGGATCATAAGTTAATTAAGCACATATTTCAAAAAAAATTTACAATCGAAATTAATGTGTTGAAATGTATGCTGATAATTCAAAGTATATACGACACGCATTACAAGGCAAGCTTACACATGAAATCGATGCTTCAGAATTCACGCAAATGACAAAATGATTCACACATGTATTTCATGAAATGAAGTAAATTCAAGTATAGTGCAGCGAGAAGTGCACATGTGTTGAATAGACTTAAAAACCTATTCTACCTCGTAAAATGTGTAGATTTCTAAATTGCAGAACATTCAATAAAATTGAAAATAAATTTGAATGGGCCGCTTTATCTATATGGTGAAGTCTTAAGTCTCACTTAATCAATCTAATCCTCCTTGCAAAATAGAAATTGACAATATTGATTCTAAGTCAAATGCTCAATCACCAAGAAGAGAATTTGATTTATACATTTGCGTATGAGTATCAAAAGTGTAAATAGAAAAATTTTATAATCAAATATCACGATAATGGTTGTGTTGAATGAAGATTTCAACCAGAGGGGATATCACCATCCAGTTATATTCAATATTCAATATCAAATCAGATAAATTCAAATTTTATGCAAATACAAAAAAACTTAATTTAAATGCTTAAATGAAAATCATCAATCTAAAAAATTTAAAGCTGAAATTTAATCCACCTTCCGCAATTGTTTATCGAATGTGACACATTAAATAAACTCTAGCTCACAAATGAGTCAATGTCAAGTCAAGTATATTTTTATATTCACTCTAAATCAATATCATTCTAGTAAAGACGTGATCCATGTCTTTTGTCCACGTGATTTGGCCAGTAAGCTCCACATATGATGCGGTTCTGACGGAAGAGTGGCCAAATGACACCATATACTAGGTCGGTCCATTATATTCCCCAATCTGCGCCTCTTGAGATGTGAATCATAGGATGCACCTAATAGGACAAAAAGCTTTCTGTTAGTTAAGGTGGACTTAAATTTATCTCTTTAGGTAACCACCACCCCAGGTTCATAAGATTTTCTTGGGCAACTCACTGGCGACAGGATCCTTGATCGGGTTGGGAACTACCTCCTCGACTAAGTAGGTAGGGATCACGACGGGGATGACAAAACCATGGAATCTTAATCGGGCACGTCATAATTCCCCCAACCATCCGCTTTAAGTTAAATAATGATGAATTTCATAAATCTAAATTTCAAAACTCCACATGCTTCTACTATACACTACGCATTTAGCGATCTAACGACTAGCCTTAATCGAAAGTTCTCTCTCAACATTAGGAGGGATAATTAACTATAAATGCTTACGCCTATAAGAAACCTAGAACCATATCTAAAGTCCTAACAAAATGAGGACGAAATCTCTGGGTAGTGTCTTATCTACTATTTCGAAAATTTAAGACATAAATTATACTCTTGTCGAGGAGGTGTGGCAATTTTATAATGTAGGAATATATATGTGGTTCTACTCCTCTTCTGACCTGTGTAATTCCTCGAACATCTTTGGATTGATCCTATTTACACTACTTTAATTTATTTTAATATATTGAGCAAATTAAATTGCAATCTATATAAAGTTGCAACAATCAAAATGCATTGTTTATCAATTTGACTTTGATCTTATATTTCTTTCTATATCACACTTCAATGATTCTTTAATTTAGATCAAATCAGTTCAGACCAACACTTGAAATTTGAAAATCATTTCAAACTTAACTTGTAACTAGCAAATCCAAAAATAAACTGAAAAATGACTCATAAATGGTTATGCTCTTAAACCAAAAATTGAACTGAAACCCAATCTACTTGTTGCATTTGTGGGCTAAGTGTTGAGAAGTATGATAAATGGGATCGATATTGAAGCTTAAGGGATTGAAATTCCTATATTCCTTGCTTGCATTTTCAACATAATTTTCATATTACATGCCTCAAAAAATATGGCTATGTATTGGATTTTTCCCATATGTAATGAGAAGTAATGCTGAAAAATTAGAAAATGACTACCTTAAATTAAGGTGAATGAACTAAAATTTCTATCAAAACTGCTTTTTTTTTATTTGTCAATAATGCTAATTACAAGAACAAAATAGTCATTGGAATATTTTCCGTTCCTTTTTTTCAGACATATTTTTCTTACCATTTAACATTAACCTATAGCATGATGTTTAAAGAAATGTTAAAAAATATATTGACCATGCACATAATGAAAAACAACGTTCAAGAGAAAAATAGGTACCTCTGTAATTACGCCTACAAGCGGTGTAAGTGATCGAGAATAAAACCGGTTGAAATAAGCCATGAAGTTGAAAGGACTACCCCAGTCTCACTTCCCTACGCCATGGATTAGGTATATCGCATCTCTCAGTGGAAGAGCTGATGTCTACCTTATCGCATATTATCGAGAGAAAAAAAAATTCAATCTTTAAGCCTTTGATGATTGTTTTAAAGCATTACATACTTCAATTTTAACCAGATTTGTTGAACTAAAACCATAATTCATGATATGGCTCTCAAAATATGACTAGTCAAAGCACAAATCTTGATGTCGGCGATATGATTTTGAGTCAAAACCGTCGAGATCAAGCACTTAAAATATCATTGGAATCTTTGGGACATCAATTAAATCCCAAAACGACTCTCAAATATGGAGTATTTATAGTCAAATCGGCGTCTCGGCCGGATCTAACGAGCCTAAGATCTCATAATTCCGACTTCATTTGGGGCATTCAAATGCTCAAAATACATCAAATGATTGAAGGATTCATCACGAGCCGTCCGATCGAGGGAGTGGTACAGGCTTTACATGAATTTACAAGAATACCCCTCCTCCCATCTATAAATAGACCTTCATTCCTCACATGAAGGGGGGAGGCCAAGTGAAGTGAAGAGCCAAGTGAAGAGGAGCTGAAACAAGTGAAGAAGAGAAAGCTGGCTCGTGATTCAACCACCACCCGCCATCAGATCCTTGCCGTAGTCAATCAGCAAGGAAGAAGAGGAAGAGTCAAGCAAGGAAGAAGAGGAAGAGCAAACAAGGAAGAAGAGGAAGAGTCAAGCAAGGAAGAAAAGGAAGAGTCAGGCGAGGAAGAAGAGGAAAAGCAAGTGAGGAGGAGGAAGAGCTCGAAGCTTGAAGATCCTCAAGCAAGATCGCAAAAACAGATTGCACTCATTCGTGACCATCAACCATCACCGCATTGTAGATCACTAATTGTACCACAGTATTCCGGTTACCGCATCTCCACCGATGATTACAGATCATTGTTACAGGTTATTCCTCTCTCATATGCAATTATAATCACTGCTCGGGAAGATTTTGTACTCTGATACATAGTGGAAGCTTTTCTTGGGCTAGGCCGTGGTTTTCCCCTCTTTTGAGGTTTTCCACGTTAAAATTGCAGGTGTCTCTTGTTAGCTCTTTAATTACACGTATGTGTCTTTGGACTTCACAAATAAGGCGTAAACTTTCACTCTGGTGGTTTTCTAACCGCATTTGGCGGTCTGGGAAGTTGATTCCCATTATTTCATCTTGTATGGCAATCAAGTTTTCCAACAAGATCAAAACCACCATCGAGGTGGAGCATTCAAGCTTTTAAGAGCATGGCGAAGAATGAAGATTCATCAAACTTTGTTCCTTGATTACTGGGGGCGGGGGCAACTCTTAATCTCAAAAGATAAGCAAGTCGGCAACACCAATGAAAAGGCAAAGATAGTCAACTCGGCTACAAGCTCATACAACTATTCGACCTCTTTCCATGCGGGTTAGCGTCATCGGTAAACACCACTAACGAGGGATAAAAGCGTCCTTGGTGGACTTCGCGACCTCTTCCATGCGGGTTAGCGTCATCGGTAAACACTTTCGACTAACAACCGGATAGGTCAAAGCGTCCTTGGTGGACTTCTGCGATCTCTTCCATGCGGGTTAATGTCATCGAGCAAAAGCTCGACAAACAACCGAGGAAAGGTCGCGTCCTTGGTGGACTTCCTGCGATCTCTTCGCGGGTTAATGTCATCGAGCAAAAGCTTCGACAAACAACCGGAAAGGTCAACGTCCTTGGTGGACTTCTGCGATCTCTTCCATACGGGTTAATGTCGCATCGAGCAAAAGCTCGACAAACAACCCGGAAAGGTCAAAAAAAAAAAAACTTTGTACCCACTCATACGGGTTAATGTCATGGATAACACTCGACAAACAACACCGGATGGGTCAAAATCCCCTCATCGTCGCCACCACCGCTGACTACCATCGTTTGCCATCGCTCATTGCCGGCATCTACGGTTATCACTATTGTCGCCGCCATCCGCTGATCCACTGCTGCCACGCGCTGGCCACATCGCCGGTAATTTTCGCCGGCTTATCGCGACATCGTATTATCCGCGCTGATTACGCGCACCGGCTGACCACTGTTCCGACCACTGCCGGCCGCTAACTGTTACCGCTGCCATCATCGCCGCTGCATTAATTAACCCTTACGGCCGCCAACTACTGGTGCCGCCACTACTGCCGCTGCTGGCCGATAACCCGGCCCGCTGCCATCGCCGGCCACCGCCGACTATCGCCGGCTGCTGCCGCTAATTACCTCGCCGGCCAACCACGCTCACATCACTGCTGCCATTACCGCTTATCACGACTCCTCCGCTTCACACCATCATCGCTTCATATCTTCGCCAACTACAACGCCGGGCCGCCTCTTGGTGGATTTCATACCGACGCCGTCATCGGCAGCGAATAAACAACCCAGTGTCAAACGCCCGACTCATCTCCATGGCCATCGGTAAAACTCGACTAACAACCTGTGATAGGTCAAAACGCCCCAGGGACTCCATCTTCCATATTAACGCCATCGTAACTCTCGACTAACACCCAGATAGTCAAAACGCCCCTTGGTGGACTTCGCGACCTCTTCCATACGTTAACGCATCAAATAAAACTCACTAACAACCCAGATAGGTCAAAACGCCCTTGGTGGACTTCCCCACAACCTCTTCCATACGGTTAACGCCATCAAGTAAAACTCGACTAACAACCAGATAGGTCAAAACGCCCTGGTGGACTTCCCGCGACTTTCATACGTTAACGCCATCGAGTAACTCGACTAACAACCCAAGATAGGTCAAAACATCCCGGACTCTCGCGATTTTCCATACGTTAATGTCATCATAAAAGCTCGACAAACAACCTGTGAAACGCCAAAACTTTGAACCACTCCGCGATGTTAATGCCATCGATAACACTCGACAAACAACCTCGATGGTAAAATCTCATCGCCGCTACTACTGCTGACCAGCCGGCCACCGCTGCTGACCATCGCCGGCATCTTTCGCCGGTTATCACATTGTCGCCGTCATCCGCTGACATCGACGCCCGCATCGCCGACCACCGCCGCTGCTTGCCCGCTCACCACCCGCTGCCGGCCGCCAACCACTATCGCTACCATCCGGGCGCCGACTACCGACGCTGGCCGCTGCCGAAAACGCCCAGGGACTTCACCTCTTCCATACGTTAGCACGCCACAGCAAAGCTCGACAACAACCCAGATAGTAAACGCCCTGTGGACTTCCCACGACTCTTCCATACGTTAACGCCATCGAAAAAACTCGACTAACAACCCAGATAGTCAAAACGCCCTCCCCACAACCTTCCATACGTTAACGCCATCGAGTAAAAACTCACTAACAACCCAGATAGGTCAAAACGCCCCAGGGACTCACGACCTTCTTCCATACGTTAACGCCATCGTAAAAACTCGACTAACAACCCAGATAGTCAAAACGCCCTGGACTTCCCACGCTCCATATTCTGCACTAATATTCACAATAACCTAGAAAGGTCAAAACTTTGTACCCACTCCAAGTGTTAATGTCATCGATAACACTCGACAAACAACCTCGATGGGTCAAAATCTCGCCGATTCAATTATATCCATAACGTGTTAACGATCAATTATCAATCAACTATCACCGGCACTCGGTCCACCATACGCCACTCGCTTAACTACTAACGCCCGCCGACTACACCGCTGCTGTTACCGCCGACCACCCCGGCCGCCGCCAACCGCTATAACCGTCACCATCGCCGCCATCCTTAGTGGACTTCCGCTGACCTTCTATACGTTAACGCCATCGAAGTAACACTCGACAAATAACCCAGATAAATAAAACGCCTCTTCATGACCTCTTCCATACGCACGTAATCAAAGCCGACGAACAACCTGTGAAAGGTCAAAGCGCCCTCGGTGGATCTCCTCATGATCTTCCATACGTTACATCGAGCAAAGCTCGACAAACAACCCGAAAGGTCAAAAGGTCCTTGGATTCCCCACCGCCTTCCATACGAAGGCCGACGAATATTCACCAATCAGAAGGTCAAACTTTGTACCCACTCCGACGTTACGCCATCGATAACACTCACAAATAACCTCGATAATAAAAATCGCCGATTCAACTATAATTCTAACGTTGTTTGAGCGCCACCCCTGCCGAACCACTAAAACCGCCGATCCACTATCGCCGGCCATCGCCCGACGCATGGCCATCCCACGACCCGCACTTCCACTATCGTCACGGTTATCCTCGCTGCCACCATCATCGAGCATCACTACCGCCTTCGTGACGCTAACCCCGGACGGCCGACGTCAGAACCGGAACTACGATACCGTCCTTGATCGCTTCCTAACCGACGGGCGGACGAAGCGAAACCGGAATCCACGACGATCTTTGATCGCTTAACCTGTGACGGTCCGACGGCCGGAACCGGAACCACGACGATACCGCTTGACGCTTCCTAACCCGTGACGGCCGACGCGGTAAACCGAACCACGATACCGGCCTTCCTAACCCGTGACGGCCCGACGTTTGAAATCGGAACCATGACGATACCGCGCGGGCCTTGACGCCTTCCTACGGACGACGTCCGGACGAACGAATCAAAACCACGACGATACCGGGCCTTTGACGACCCGACGGTCCGACGGCTCGGAACCGAACCACGACGATACCGTGGGCCTTGACGCCTTCTAACCCGACGTCGACGGCGGAGTCGGAACCACGACGCATCAGGCCTTGATCGCCTTCCTAACCTGTGACGGTCCGACGAACCGGAATCCGGCGACGTGATCGCCTTTGATCGCCACCGACGGTCCAGAACCGAACCACGACCGCGGCCTTGATCGCCTTCCTAACCTCGACGGTTCGACGTGGTCGAAACCGGAATCCACGACGATACCGTGGGCCTTGACGCTTCCTACCGACGGCCCGACGCGCCGAACCGGAACCACGACTCGCCTCTCAACGGACGGTCCGGCGTGGCCGTTTTACGGCGTATCTGCGTGGGCCTTCGCCTCTAACGGGCCGGTCCGGGGCGATAAGCGGAACCACGGTATCCGTTGATGCCTTCGCCTCTAGATCGCCTCCACGAGCGCCTCTTGATCGCCCGATTGTTTCTAAGGACCCTCACTCGAAGAAAGGAAGGGGAAAGGTGTCTCCCCTCACCCTAGGGGATTTATAACCAGGGGCAAAGGGTAAAATCTCTCAAAAATAGCTCAAAAAACGGCTCAAAAACGGCACAAAATGTCTCAAAAGCGTCTCAAAAGCGGCACAAAAGCGGCTCAAAGCGGCTCAAAAGCGCTGAAACCCTTCAAATTCTCGGGGACGTTGAGGCTGACCATGGATATGTGGCATAACCTTGTGACAGCCATGCAGCGAACCTGACCCGCCTTCGACCCGGACATGTGTAGCGACGGACCGTCAGCGACCGGACGTCAGCGGCGAGATCGAGAACTAACCCATGACACTAATTGACCAGCGAAGCGACCAGCGACCGAGTCCTTGACCCGGCGCCCTATGAACCAGCGGCGCCAGCGGTATAGCGTGACGCACCAGCAGGTGCCGAGCCCATGGTCCCGAGCGAAAATTTACGTGAGTATCCAAATAGCTCCATAACCTCAAAATCTCATGCCAGCGACTACATCTTATTCCATAATCATAATTTTGTATTTTTATGATGGTTTATTCTCTCAAAATATATGATTCATGGGCGCCGTTCGTTGAAGAGTTATTTTGAGCATTTGACCGTATATTTTGGATGATTAAGCTAATGTCATCCAAAATAGGAACAACGATATGGCTCTCAAATATGACTAGTCAAAGCACAAATCTTGATGTCGGCGATATGATTTTGAGTCAAAGCCGTCGAGATCAATACTTAAAATATCATTGGAATCTTTGGGACATCAATTAAATCCCAAAAGCTCTCAAATATGGAGTATTTATAGTCAAATCGGCGTCTCGACGATCTAACGAGCCTAAGATCTCGTAATTAGACTTCATTGGGGCATTCAAATGCTCAAAATACATCAAATGATTGAAGGATTCATCTGAGCCGTCGTCGAGGGGAGGGGTACGGGCTTTACATGAATTTACAAGAATACCCTCCTCCCATCTAAATAGACCTTCATTCCTCACATGAAGGGAGGAAGTGAAGTGAAGAGCCAAGTGAAGAGAGGAAACAAGTGAAGAGAAAGCTCGACGGATTTCGACCACCGCCGATTTGGCCGATCAATCGCCAAGCAAGGAAGAAGAGGAAGAGTCAAGCAAGGAAGAAGAGCAGAACAAGGAAGAAGAGGAGTCCAAGCAAGGAAGAAAAGGAAGAGTCAGGCGAGGAAGAAGAGGAAAAGCAAGTGAGGAGGAAGAGAGAGCTCAAGCTTGAAGATCCTCAAGCAAGATCGCACAAGCAGATTGCACTCTCGTGACCATCAACCATACCGATTGTAGTCACTAATTGTACCACTGTATTCAGAGTTACCATCTCCATCGATGATTACAATTTGATCGTTATTTGCGGTTGTTATTCTCTCATATGCAATTCGTAATCTGTTATCGGGAAGATTTTGTACTCTCAGATACATAGTGGAAGCTTTTCTTGGGCTAGCCTGTGGTTTTCCCTCTTTTCGAGGTTTTCCACGTTAAAAATGCAGGTGTCTCTTGTTGCTCTTTAATTACTGTGTGTCTTTGGACTTCACAACAAGAAGGCATAAACTTTCACTCTAGTGGGTGGTTTTCTAACGCAACAATTCAAAACTAGTATGTAAATGCAAACCAAATCAGGAACCAAAAAAATATTTTAACGATTTTGAAGGAATGGCATGAATAAGAAAAAAATTACATGTTTCATTTTCCAGGCAGTGTTCAAAGAGCTGCAATTTAAGACTTCCCATCAACAACACCTGCAATCTTCAGCTCCAAAATCATTAACCTAGCTCTCAAATCCACCGCTTTACCTCCAGACTCGTCCACAAATTGCTCCAAAATCACCTGCGTCAATCTTGGACCCAACCCCTCCATTACATTTTTAAGAAGCCCTAGGTCGACCGCTGTGAACAAGCAAATTCCAACAAAAACCAACAGTTTCCAGTGCCCTAGAAACCAAAATGCGCCCTTATTAGCCGGAATTCTCCTAATTTTTGGCCGCGATTTGGCTGTCGATTCGATGGGAGGAGAAAGAGAGAAGGATTGAGTAGGAATGAGGTAGTCAGGGGTCTCCGGAGGTGTTGCCGGCTCTATCACAGGCCGCGGCGGAGGAGTCGCCGCTCTTTTGGGTAAAGAAGAGAGCTTTGTGATGGAGCTTCCGGTGGGGATGAGGTCTAGGGTTGCATGGATGCTAGCAAGGCAGATTTTGCAGTTGCAGTTGGTGTCCTTCCGGCAACCAGGGAAGTAGCAGTTGCTCTCTCGTCGGCCCTCCGACAGGTCTCGTGTAGCGCCGGCGGTGGAGGAGCGCACCGCCGGCCCGATCGCCGGCGTTTTGGAGGCGGCGGCGGATGAAATAATGGAACTTTTCATCGCGGCGTATTCGTTCTGCTTCACTTGGATTTTTTTTTTATTTTTTATTTTTCGTGGGGTGGTGTTCAAATCATATTATAATAGGGTTATTTGTCGGGCGAAGAGGTTTTTGAATTTGAAATGTTGAAACGCTCGGAATTTGGGAGCCGACTTCTGAAGTTTGTTTTATTATTTATGGGCTTGATGACTGAAAAATGAACGTAGGCTAAAAAAAAATAGATAGTAAATTGAATGTAATATATTTTGTATTTTTTTTTTGTCAGCATATTTATAGAGGTTTTATTTTGTTCGCGGAGATTTCAGGTTCAAATTTTGAGAAATACAGAGTGTATGAAGTTGATATGAAAATGACTCAAATAATTTTAAAAAAATATAATATATTTAGATTATTTTAGTTTATTTGATTGCATAAATATATGAGTTTATTATTATTATTATTATTATTATTATTATTATTATTATTATTATTATTATTATTATTTTGATAGAATAAATGTAATATAAAGTAATTATTGGGTTGTGGGTGGTGGTGATTCGGTCAATGATACGATATCTTTTACCTGGTAGGTGTATTTGAACTTAAAATTTGGAATTTCAAATACATCAAAATTAACTCTTCCAATAGATTCTAAATAAATTACATTACTTTGAAATTTTAGTTTGCAACATGTCAAACACAAAAAAAAAAGTTAAAATCTCATGCATATAATTTACTTTAACTCAAAATTATTCAATTTTTTAAAGTTAGTTTGTCAAAATATTACCTAATTATAATAAAAAAATAAACTTTATGCAATTTACAATAACTTTCAAGATTAAAAAAATTATGATAGGATATCTTGCGAAAAATTTAATTATGATGAATTTTAAAATTAGTATGTTTATATATAGATGAATGCAATATAATTTATTATGTATTAAACACATTTTAAACAAATTTAATAATTTTTAGATTTATTTTTGGTAAATTTTACATTTAAATATCATGTGCAAACTTTTCTTTCAAATTTTTTTATCAGTTAACCTAATTAATGCACAACGAATTTGATCATTTTAGTGTAAAAAATCTTTTGCAAATTAAAGTGACTTTAGTGTCAAATCTATTTGATTTACTTTGAGAATTTTGTGATGCGCATTACTTAGAATCATGAGCAATCTCTTGATCTACAAACTTAAAAGCAAATCCAATCACATCCAATAATCATCATTTTGTCTTATCTTAGATTTTATTACTATTAATCTAAATGCATCATCCATTTTTTTCACATCATTTTAAAATTTTAGATAGTGGATCTACCTTTTAATCATTTTATATTAATTTTATTAATCCATCTTATTAAAAATATTACAATGATTATGTTTGGCCAATGCTCATATAAAAGTTTACATAATGATCCATCAATCCATCATGATATTATGAATTCTAACTTATTTCAAGTAAATATTGAATTTCTTTTAAATCAATATTATACATATTTGCATTGAGCAATGTGACATTCTTATATGAACACCACAAATTTTTTCTCAAAGATAGAAAGTAGTAATAGAATTGGGAAAATCATGATTCCATTGGCCGTTAAAGAGCAATCTATCTAATTTATAAACAATAGGTTGTCAAGATTCTTATCAAATTAAGTGAGTTTGCTATCAAAGAATGAGAAGTCATCGAGAATATCATCATCAAGAGCAAAATCGATACTATTTAGAATGTTAAAAAGAATAGATTTTCATACTATCTTTTTATTACATAATATAGCACAATTAAAGTCTTACATTATAACCAAGGGAATGGCAAAGTTAGAAGAATTAGTTCTAGGATTGTTGAGGAAAGACTAAAGAACATTCCTATTAGAGGCATAGTTAAAAAGTACAAATTCACTATAAAATTTAATAAAGCTTCTTCTTTGAGTTTCTGTTTTTGGATATGAGATTGTATTTAAAGTTGCAAATTAGTAACACAAATTTTGAACTTGCTAAAGTGATCTATTTGATATAATTTTTTTAACCAAATAAATTGTAATTGTCTCAATGATGACTTAACCATCGAAGAACTTGATAATTTGATGTTCAACCAATCAATTTTTCACCATTCATGTATGCTTCTTTGACTCTATGATGATGTATGAATAACCATGATAAATACAAATATTTGTTTCTATGTAAGCATATAGAATTAATATCAATTTTTTGTGTAAATTGCATGATTATCATGATGGGATGTTACTCACGTGCTTATTATAGGGGGAAATCCACAAATAAGATATTCCAAAATCAATATAATGTTAAATGAATGAGAAAAATGTTTGAGATTTAGTTTATGATTAGCTGTATTACCTAATTAATTAAAGTTTAACTTGTTTCTTATTATTAAATAAAACATCTCATCCCAATATGTTTTATATTTTGCATGTAAAGTTTATTTCTTTGGAATGCTTTTGTTTTAGATTTCCAAAATCAATAACTCTTTTGTTTTAGTAAAAAGAGTTATTTATTACAAACGTACAGAAGAGAAATACCTAAAATAGAGATATTTGAAGGATAGATGATCCTCACCTTAAATATCATTTAAGCTTGAATAACCACTTTTGTGATAAACATGTACTAATATTTTAGATTAATTTTAACAAATTTGAGACTATTTAAATTTATTCCTAATTCACATTCTAGTTTGGGTGATTTTATCTAAGAAAAACTAAATGATGAAAATTTACTTTAAGATTCTCAAAAGAAAAAAAAAAAAAGAGGATAATTTTATGCCTAATAATGAATCCCATAATTTTATAATTTTTACTAAAATAGAATTACATAAATCTTAGACTGCATTTGAGATAACTTTTTGTTTGGGATGCAATTTGAATTATATTTTAGATGATGTTTGGATAAATACTTTTTGGCTATTTTAAAAAAATTATGATAAAAAAATTACATCTAATTTGATCTAACAAAATATGATGACTACTAAAAAAATTATTATCTTACTTTTTAAAAATAATAAAAATTTATAATAATGACAATTACAATAACCCTCAATATGCCCTTAAAAAATAAAAATACTCAAGTGATAATCATTATCTACAAGTTTTAAAATCTAACAATCATCAATTAGAAATTATTGAATGTCTTGACTCTAGCTTAGTGTTGAAACTAACTTTATCTAAATTTTAGGGCATTTCGTTATATTGGTGGATGGTATGATTATTTTATAATAATTAAGAGTTCATAGGCTCCTTAGATATACATATTACTACACATTTAACCATCTACTTCATATCAAATAATTAGTTCCAAACAAAATGATTTATTTATTATACTTTTTAAATAATATGATCAAAAAAAATGTTTGAATGATATATACACACTTCAATCTAAATATCTGCATTACTCTGACAAAAATTTCACTTCATGACACAATATTTTGGGTCATCATTATCAATCAATATTGTCATACGAATGATTCTTATATGGATGAAAATGCATATATCAATTTATCTTTCCACTAGTTGCTAATCATGTTTTAATCATTTAATTAACATATGAAAATAATGAACAAAAATTAATCTAAACATATCACACAAATCTCCTGCATTTACATATCTAATACATAAATTTTAATATTTATAAATATAATATTTTTTGGATGCATGAAAAAGATATCTTTTACTTTAAAAAATTAATGATAATAATATTTTTAATATAATATTAAATATTAAGATGTTATCGATATAAATTTAGATATCTGATAAGTCAATATATAAGAATTATGCGGAGTAACATAAAAATAAAAATAAAAATAAAAATAAATTTAATTTTAACGTTAATCAACACCTACAGATTTCAGCAGGAAAGAAAGGGATCGATAAGGGAATGGTACATAGGATCAGAAGCCCATAGTTCGGCTAAATGGTGGGGAGAAGCAGTGAGCCTATGGAGTTCTTCTGTGAGCCAGATGAGGGTCTGAGCCTTCAGGGGATGGACTACAGCATCTAGTGGCTGATGCTCATCATCGCTCCCAAACCTTTCTCTATCCCACTGTTTTAGGAGACGATTTGTGAGATAATGTAATGGCTGTCCATAAAGCTGCTTCAGGGATTTGGCCAAGCCTTGCCAGGATGTGAAAGGAATAACAGAGCCGCCGAAAGTAGGGATGGGCGTGCGTTTCATGTAGTCCTGGTACATTCCTGCCATTCGGATTAGGGCACCTGAATAGCATTTGAGGATAATCAGGATCATAGAGGGGTGATAAAGTGGAGAGATTATTACGTGTGGAGTCCGGATGTCTGGATTACTGTTTACACGGACGAGAACATAGTGTGTGTCTGACTCCACATGTAATAATTTCTGGATAAGATGAGAGGCTTATAGAAATTGGATGAAATTCAGAAGTTCTAAAAAATATAAGTCACTCTTGAATATAACTGCTCAGTTTTATGAATATAAGTTCACATGAAATAACAACTTTGAATAACGTTTAATATTCTTGAAACAAGTCATTACTATAAGTTTTTTGTTTTTTTAATATCACCTTAACTTCCTGTCGTGCCTGAGCTTCAACATGTTGGCATGACTAAACTTCAACTTGAAGATGAGTTTAAGTTTGATGTTTCCAAGTATGAAGATGAGTTTAAATCGCGGATTGAAAAAATAATTTTTGTTGAACGTTATAAATGTAATTGACTATTAGTTTTAGATTTTAAGATGAAAAATTATAAGAGAAAAAATAAACTAAATTATTATCCTAGGATTAGATGGGGACACTTAAAGAACACAAATAAAAAATATTTTAAGAGCAAGCTACAAGAAATTAGAATTTGGGATGTTCATAAACTAACGTTATGTGAGAAAAATCTCAAGTGAAATTAAACAATTGCAAAAGATGTGCTTAAAATCAAAAGAAAAAAATTTAATAAGAATTGTGGTTGGAGTGTAAGAAAAGATAAAATAAATAAATTATAAAACTTGGTTTAGATGTAAAACCGGAGAATTGGGAAAGATATAAAGTGGCTCGTAGAGATTCTAAGAAAGCAATATATGATGCAAAAAATTTAGCTTTTAGTGATTTATACAATAGATTGGATACCAAAGAAGGTGAAAGATGTATGTATAGCCAACTAAAGAGATAGGAGAAGTAAAGACATAATTCAAGTGAGGGGTATTAAGGATGAAAATAATAAAGTATTTTTCTTAAGAAGATATTGAAAATAGATTGAGAAATAAACTTTTCAATGACAAAGATTGATTTTAGCAATTAATACCCTAAACAAAAAAATAGAGAATTTCATTTTATCACTATTAGTAAATAAGTTAGTGAAGCTTTAAAGAAAATGAAATGTGGAAAGCAAAAGGATAATATTCCAATAAGTGTGGAAATGTTTAAGATCAATTTTTTGGCTTACAAATCTTTTAATGTTATTTTAAAGACTAAAAGATGTCGATGAGTGGAGAAAGAGTTTGTTGGTTCCTATATTTAAGAATAAAGGTGATGCACAAAATAAATTATAGAGAATTAAGTTAATGTGTCATACATTAAAATTATGGGAGAGAGTAATTGAGCATTTACGATATATAAAGTTTCTACAATGCTTGGTTTCATGTCGTAGATCTACTATGGATGCTATACATTTGTTAAGAGGTTTGATGGAGAAGCATAGAGAAAATAAGAAGAATCTACATATGATATTTATTGATTTAGAAAGCATGATAAAGTCTCAAGAGATGTTCTTTGGAGAGTTCTGAACGAAAGAAGTTAATAATATTGTCATGATATTATATATATTTACTTGTGTCCAAACACAAGGAGGATTGACAAAATATTTTCCTATTTCATTGGATTACATCAAGGATCAACATTAAGCCCTTATCTTTTTACTTTAGTTATGGATGTTCTTACGAGGCATTTACAAGAAGATATACCTTGGTATATGCTTTTTGTTGATGACATTCTTCTTGTTGATAAGACTAGAGAGGGAGTCCAAAACTTGAATTATGGAGGTCAACTTAGAGTCTAAAGGTTTCGTAAGTAGATCTAAAACCTAATATATGGAGTGTAATTTTAGTTGTAGAAGTTTTAGTGGTGTGTTGTGACTTTAGATGATCAAGTCATTAATAAGTGGCGATTGAATTTAGGCTCTATTGTTCAAAATGATGGTGAAATAGATGGAGATGTTATTAGTAGAATTCAAGTTGGATGGTTGAAGTGGAGGAATGCATCCGGCCTATTATGTGATAGAAAAGTTCCACTTAAACTTAAGGAAAATTTTATAAAAATGGTAAGACTCAATGACTTATGGTGAATGTTGGCCAATAAAAGAGAAACATAAGACTAAGTTAAGTGTTACGAGATGAGGATGCTCGTGGATGAGTGGTTTTACCCTTAGAGATAGAATGCAAAATTAGTATGTTTGGGAAAAGTTGGAGTAGCTCCAAGTAGATAAGATTAGAGAGTCGCCTAGATTTTCAAAAAAATAAGTCACACAATTTGAGATAGATGCATTAGATTTGCCTTATGTTAAGAAATAACAACCTTAAAAGACTTTAAGATGTATAAAAATGATCTTAGTATACTTGAATTAAATGAGAATTTGACACATAATGGGACACAATGGAGATGAAGGATTCATGTTTAATCCATGAGTAGGATTAAGGCTTGTTGTTGTTGTTGTTGTTGTTGTTGTTATAAATGTAATTGACTGTTATGAGTATTATTTCCTAACATCTACAGCGCACTCTATTAGAAATTAAGTTTGTTTTGCCATTGCTACCACTACTATGTGACATGAGATATTTTATCATACAATTTAGAAGGTTATAATGTGTGATGCCACCTAAGTTCAAAGCCATAAGATTTTTCTTCAAGTTGAGAAAACATAAGTTGATGATGATAAAGATGATCATAAATCAATTTCACATGCCTCCATCATAGAATCATACTACCAAGAAGAGGGCTTCTTTGTAATTCTTTAGAATAGTTTTATAGAGCCCAAAATTAATGCAACATAAGAAACTAACACCATCGACTCTAATAGCCAAATTCTCACACAAACATCCAAATTCACAATAAAATTCCAACATGAAAGTTTAGTTCTCATCAAATTCACATTGATTTGATCATGACATATCAAATATAAAGTTAGCTATTTTAAATTGTTAGTCTTTTTTAAGTAAATGAGTTAGAGAGAAGGCGGAAGATTGATATAGTTTTGATTTTAAATATTGGTATTTAGGTAGGAGTCTCAATGGTTTGATCATGACACATGCAAATACATAACTTAGCTATTTTTAGTTGTAGTTTTGTAACTAAATGGGTTAGAGACAAGGTCAAGAAGATTGATAGTTTAGGATAATTTATATTTTAAACATAGGTGTTTAGGTGGGAGTCATATTAGAAATGATGTGATATAAATAAAAGTTTAAAGGATAATATTAGAGATTGATAAGATTAGAGATAAATTATAACTTTAAAAATTATTGTTAATGCTAAGATTATTAATATATAAGTGTTTATGCTCCTCAAATAGATTTGAATGTATCTTCAAAAGAAAATTTTTTAAATGACCTAAAGGTATTAATACAAAGAATATTTTTATTGACAGAGATTTATAAAAACATGCTCGTAGAGTGTTATAAGATTTTAAAAACATTCATAATAGCTATGAATGTAGAGTGACTAATAAACAAAGTAGAACGATATTAAATTTTTCTTTAGCTTATGATTTTATAATTGTTAATACCTTATTTTAAAAAAAAGAATAATATTATCACTTATAAGAATGGACATAGTAAAATGCAGATTAATTGTTTTTCTAATAAGAAAAATAATTATTTTAGATTGTAAATATTGTGATGTCATTCCGACAGAAAGTTTAAGTATTCAGTATCGATTACTAGTTTTAGATTTTAAGATTCAAGGTTAAAAAATAAAAAATAAATCAAAATATTATCCTAGAATTAGATGAGAGTACTTAAAAATGATAATAAAAATATTTTAAACAATAAGTTATAAGATCTTAAAATTCAAGATGTTTATGAAGAATTTAATGTTAAGTGAGAAAAAATAGCAAGTGAGATTAAACAAATTATAAAAAAATATGCTCAGAGAATCAAATAGAAAACTCCTAGTAAAAATAGTTGAAGATATTGTCAAAATGTGCAAAGAAAAATAAAAAAAAATAAAATATTTATTATAAAAATTAGTTTAGATATAAAAACTTAGAGAATTGAGAAAAATATAGAATGATCCGCATTGAGTCTAAGAAAATAACATGTGATGTAAAAAATTCAATATTTAGTGATTTCTATAATAAATTGGATATTAAAAATATGAAAAAAAAATGTATGTATAAACTAGCTAAGCAAAGAGATATGAAAAGTAAAAATTTAGTTCAAATGAAGTGCATTAAGAATGAAGATCAAAAAATACTTTTCTTAAAAGAGGATATTCAACATTGGCGGATGAGATATTTTGATAAATTCTCTAATAAAAATTTTGAGAATATAATTGACTTTAGCGATCTCATGACCCTAAATAAAAATAGATATTATTATTATTATCGTTGTATTAGTAAAATTGAAGTTAGAGAGACTTTAAAAAAAATAAAATGTGAAGAAGTAGCAAGACTTAATGATATTTCAATATAAGTGTAAAGATGCTTAGGAAATCAATGAATTTTTTTAGCTTACTGATTATTTTAATATTATTTTAAAATTAAAAGATGTCAAGTGAAGAGAAAGAGTTTGTTGGTTCATATTATTAAGAATAAAGGTGATGCACAAGAGTGTGCAAACTATAGAGGAATTAAGTTAATGTGACATACATGATACAAAAGTTTCTTAAAATCAATTTGGTTTCATGCCAAGTACTATGCATGCTATACATTTATTGAGGTTTGATGGAGAAGTATAGAGAGTAAGGAGGATCTATATATGATATATGTTGATTTACAGAAAGCATATATTAAAACTCTAAGAGAAATTCTTTGAAATGTTCTAGAAAATAAAATAATTAATATTGCTTATATTCAAATCATTAAGGATATATATGCTGAAGTTGTTGCTTGTGTTCAAACATAAGGAGGATTGACAAGTATTTTCCTTCAGTTGGATTACATTAAGGATCAGCTTTAAGCTCATATCTTTTTGCTTTAATTATGATGTTCTTACTAGACATTTACATGAGGATGTACCCGGTGTATGTTTTTTTGCTAATGATATTTCTTTTTTTTTGGTAAGACTAAAGATTTGAGTTCAATATAAATGAATTAAGGAGGTCAACCTTACAATATATAAAGGCTTTTCATTTGAGTAGATCTAAAATCAAAATATATTATGTGTAATTTTAGTTATAGAAGATCTAATAGTGTGGTTGTGACATTGGGTGATCAAGTCATTAAAAAGGGTGAACGTTTCGAATATCTCGGATTTATTGTTCAAAGCGACGGTGAAATAGACGAAGATATCATTAGTAGAATTCAAGTTGAATGTCTGACGTGCAGGAATGCATCTGGTCTGTTATGTGATAGAAAAATATCATTTAGACGTAAGGGAAAATTTTATAAGATGATGGTGAGACTTGCTATGATTTATGGCTCAAAATATTGGCTACCAAAAGAGAAGTATAAAATTAAGTGTTGTAGAGATGAGGATGCTCAGGTGGAAGAGTAGCTGTATACTTAAAGACAAAATGAAAAATGAATATATACATGAAAAGGTTGGAGAAGCACCAAGGCAGAAAAGATTAGAGAGAGTCGCCTAAAATGGTTTAATAACATAAAACGTCGGTCGTCCAATGACCCAATTATGAGATGTATTAAATTCAACCTATATTAAAAGATAAACAAAAAAATACTTAGTTAGATAGTAAAAAAATAACCTTATTTAAATGAAATTAAAAGAAAATTTGACACTTAATAGAACACAATGGAGAAGAAGGATTCATATAGCTAACCCATGTAGTGAGATAAAAGCTTACTGTTGTTATTGTTATTGTTGTTGTTGTAGCAGCAGTAGTTTTGTAACAAAGGTAGATTTTAGTAGCATGTAAGTATCCCTCTAATTTAAATCATGATTAATGGATTTTAAGTGTATTTGCAATTAGCATTTACTATCCTTTTTGGATAATCCTAGTTCAAATTATTTAAGATTAGATTTAATTTAAATAAGATTAAATTTAATTTCAAATAATTGATCTTATCTTTGGGTAGTATCTTTGTATCAAAACTCAATGAAGTTAAATTTAAGGCTACAATTTAAAATTGTAGAATAAATTGAATCAAAGATATTTCTCATAATATTCTCTATTAGTTGGCTCTAATACATTTCTCTAATCCTCTCTCAAGTCTCTCACCTAATTCTTCACTCTTGCTTCTCTCATTTACATCAAATATTCTCAACAATGGACATAATGAAGGGAGAAATGGCATCATTGGTAGATGCAACTTTTGGTGAAAATATAGTATAGGAAGGTCAAGGTGATAGCTTGACAGAAAATAACAAAAATACTAAATATCTCCATAAACAAAGAAAAATCGTATATTTGATACAATAGATGGTTTAAATTGGGATGGATAGTTGAAGAAACTCCACGGATACTTTCAAGCAACCCATACATATCATACTATAACCTATATGAACCCAAGCCATGCCCACACTCAATCTGTTCTTTTTTTAATCAAAATAATGCTTCAAATAACATATTCATCCTCGCATGGATGCATCCACACTTTCAACCAAATAAAAGGTGGATATGAAGGATTACATGCAGATTACACAAGATTAAAATCAAATCAATTTAAAAAGTTTAAAAAGTGATAATATTCTAATGATCACTAGAGCTATTAAAAAAAATAAAATTAATAATGTAAAACAAATAAATGAAATATATAATGTTTAATAATATTACCTTCTGATGTAATATCTTTGAGGTTTTGGAAGAATAATCCTTCTTGCCACACTTTGCTCTATCTTGCCTATCTCCCTCAAAATCAACTGAGTCACTCAATGATATAAAGTCTACTGTTTTCCATGGGAAGGATCTTTTCATTTTGTGATGGCCCTGATGTTAAAACAAAAAGAACTATAATCCCTTTTTAAAGAATAAATGCACATATTATATATGCTAGAGGTTAAGTATCATGCAAAAATATGGATAGCAATCACGCAGAAAGTGTTGTGAATGCTATAAACTACTATTAGGTCATGAGATCCAAAATACAAATCAGGTAATCAAATTTTCTAAGTCAATATATCCCAAGTGCATTTCGGCAATAAAAAAAACAAACCAGGCGATTTAAAAATTAAACAATAGAAAATAGATTAGATCATAAAATCCAAAACATAAATTAAGTAATCAGATTTTCTTAAGTCAACATGCCCCAACTACATACTAGCTATTTTAAAAAACAAAAAAACAAAAAAAACCAAGCATTCAAAAAGTAAACAATAAAAAATAGATTATTCGTATAACAAGATGATAATGCAGAAATTAAATTCCTCAATTTTAGTCCTATCATCCTGCATGTATCAACTAGCTGGAAAAGGAGAAAAAAATAACTATCCTTTGTAGTAACATGGTTAAATATCCAAAAACTAACCATACTTTAAAGAATATCATGAGATTAGAGAAGAGAAACTAGCATTACAGTTACTTAATTTGTAAGTACATCAAGCTCCCTTAACAAGATACAGCATACTGCTAACAATAAACTTCAAAAACATAATTTATGAATTATATTTTTTAAGACCTGACTTGCAGTTTTCTATGTTATCCTCATCAGACTCAAGAGAACTGTCAATTTCAGACAATCAAATTGAAACAATAACACATAAAAATTCTAAACAAAGAAGTACTTAGATATCTTTTCTGTGATTATTGAAAAAGAAATATAAAGTAAATATAATTCAATTTAAATGGAATACGGTATATTTGAAATACTTTGTGATTGTTTGGATGGATATAAATGAAATTCAAAAATTTATTTTTTGGTATTTAGTTTGAGTCAAAGTATAAGTAAAAATAAATGAAAAGAATAGTAGTGGTTGCGCTCGCTGATGCGGTTGGGTAGCGGTAATGGCAGCTGATCGAGGTGGTGGTGGTTAACAGGCGGCAGACGATCAGCGGCTAATACGATTGGCACAGCGGCTACGGTGGTGGTGGGTGGCAGACAGACGATGGGCGGCGGAGACACGGCGCACGGAAAACGAGCACCAGGAAGCGAGACGAGCGGTGGAGCAGGAGCAAAAACGATATCGGGGACGACGAGCAACGGTTCACTTTACATCAACATGTGTAAAGTAAAATAGCCCAAATAGAGCAAAATCCTTTTTCACTGAACTTGGGAACTGCAGGGTGAAAAATAATTGCATTGAAATTTTACCTTGCATACCTTTTTCCAGCAACCCAAACAGTGAAAAAGAAATGCATTTCATTTTCAGGCAACCGAACAACCCCTTAACAAATAAAAATTTTGAAGACCTCTTGGAACAAAAAGACAAATTATAAGTTTTGAGAAAAATATGAGAGAGAGAGAGCAATAACAAGGACAAAAAAAAGGTGGAGAAAACTACAAATAAAAGACATCAAAATTAGATGGTTAGGCGAGTTTACATTGCCACCATCCATGGCTGTGTACATAAATATCTCCATTATGATAGAGAACAGCTAATAAGCTTTTCTAATAGTTTTTTATGTTTTCAGTAGAATGATAAAAATCAAACTTCAAAGTGATAGGCTTAAGAACAAGATATTAATGAACCTTGACTAGGATTCCACATTCACACCAAATAGTGAAACAAAAAATGCATTAAAATTTTACCTTGTGTACCTTTTTAGCGAACCAAACACTGAAAAAGAAATGTATTCATTTTTAAGCAAACCAAACTGCCCCTTGACAAAATAAAAATTTTCAAGACCTCTTGGAACAAAAAGACAGATTATAAGTTCAAGAAAAATATGTCAGAGAGAGAGAGAGAGAGAGAGAGAGAGAGAGAGAGTAATAGCAAGGACAAAAAATAAGGTGGAGAAAACTACAAATAAAAGACATCAAAATTAGATGATTAGGCGAGTTTACATCACCACCATCTATGACTGTGTACATAAATATCTCCATTATGATAGAGAACAACTAATATCTCTTTTATAACTTTCCCTCCCTCCATATTTTCTTTAAAAGCACTCAACTATCCTCTTTATTCCCATGCAGAATTTAAATTCTCTACAACATACCTTTTAGGTCTTCACTTTTAAACTAAAGAAGTAGGAATTCAAAATAAATTAAGTTTCAATCTGTTTAAATATAAACTATAACAAACTTTTAACTTTTAACAAATTTAAAAAACTTTAACAAACTTTAAAGTATTTAATAATCCATCTTTTTTGGATTTATATTTACCTTGTAGACAGAATTGGGCTGCAAAAATTAACAATCTCCCTTTTAAAGAGAAAAATTTTGCCACCTCCTCTCTCTCAATCATCCATCACAAATAACTGAAGCTTTGCAAAGTCTTAATTTGCTAGTAGTGACTATTATTTAAAAGATTGTTATTAGATTCATATATCCCGTTATTTTGTTCAGTAGTAAGATACTTTCCTTTAGACCTTGAATAAAATTATATTTGACCCAAATAAACCTTGCCCAAAAATAAAATGCTGCATTTTTTTAGCTAGATGTATAACTCTTATTATCATAACAAAAAGAACACTACCAATTTATTCTTTTCTTAATTCTTCCTTCTAATAAATTATTTAAGCAAGATATTCCCTTGGTAGCCTCAATAACTAAAACAAATTCTATATTTCGATGAGATAACACTGCTACTCGTAAATGTGATACCGACTTATAGCAATACCTAAAGTTTAGATATATCTGTACCTTTTAAGTAATTGAATCAACGCTAGAGTAGATCGTGAAACCCATTTCATAGCTTCACAATATTTCTTTCTTGTTTTTAACATGTATCTACTAATTGCTCTCACTGAATGAGGTATATAAAATTTAATTGCAAACTATGACATAAAATAGTATAGTTCTTTGGATCATACTAAACTATGGTCATATTTTTAATATCCCAAATTTTAGTTTATTGTTTCTTGGAGAGCTTAAATAAGAAAGGCAAGGATACACTTAGGGATTTTGATTTAACATATTAAATCTAATAAACATCTTCTTAATAAAATCAAACTAAAATAACTTTAAAATACAATCCAATTTATCGTGAATAATTCTCATTCCTATAATTTTTTTTTTCTTTTTGCAAATCTTTTATGGTAAATTGTGTTTAACAATCCTTTCATCATTTATCGATCTCACTACTATTTGGTCCTATAATAAAAAAAATGCTATCAATATAGCTATTTTAGTGTATATTCTTCCATATTTTGTGTTTTAAAGTGGCGTGTAAAACCTTTTAATCTCAATTGTTAGAGATATACATTATACACATATGTATAATTACATTAAGATATGTTATTTATTTTATTTTATTTTTTATTTTTGTATTAGACATTGATATATCAAGTTTTGCAAACTCAATTTCAAGGTTTACACATATATGGATGGTTATTTTGGAACATGTTCTTCCCTTTTTTGGTTGCACATAGGTGTCCATAGATCTGTAAACCCAATGTCAATGTTCTATGCATCAACTTACAAGTATTTTGAGCCAAGATCATCAATTAATTATATCATACAAATTTATGTATAGTGACATAAACTCAATTTTCAGTTGCACACACTTAAGTATAGCTTTTGGAGCATGTTCACCCCTTTTTATGTTGTGCATAGGTGTACAGTCCTCTAAACTCAATTTTAGAGTTGTATACACTTATGGAGAATTGGTTGCATGTTCTTCAATTTTTTTTGTTGTACATGAGTGTATAGCCCTATATAATCAATTTAAAGCACTGGGCGACTTCATATATTCTCTATAAATGCTATTATAAGTTGTTTTGAGTTCTTCCTAAGAGGATTTGAGTAATTTTAGTGTTGTTTTTCATGTGTACACTTTATATACTATGGACTGTACATCTTATTTTTAAAATTTCAAGACTTCCTATATCCTCTCTAAATGTTCTTATAAGCTATTTTGAGTTATTTTTTGAGAATTTAGATAATTTTTGTAGTTTTTCATGTGTACACTCTAAAATTAATGATTTATTTTAAATTTAAAATAGAAACTTTCTATATCCTCTTTAAATGCTATTATAAGATGTTTTGAGTTCTTTCCGATTTGAGTAATTTTTTTTTATTCCATGTGTACACTCTTTATACACCTTATTTTAAATTTAAAACAGGAGACTTCTATATCTCAATATTATTATATTTGAATTCTTTCAAGAAGGACTTGAGCAACTTTGTTGTAGTTTTTATGTGTACACTTTATTTTCTAAATTTAAAAACTGGGGATTCTTATATCATCTTTAAATACTATTATAAGCGTTTTGAGTTCATTCTAAGAGAATTTGAATAATTTTGTGGTTTTCTATACACTCATACTCTGAGTGTCGTTTATTTTTAAATTTAAAAGCACGTGAGACTTCTATATCTCTAAATGCTATCATAAGCTATTTTGAGTTCTTTTTAAGAAGATTTGAGTAATTTTAGTTCAGTTTTCATGTGTACACTCTCACTGGAGTGTCTGTATTTTTTTAAATTTAAAGCACGGGGACTACCAATTATGGATCTAAATATTTGTATGGAGTGCCTTTCAATAGGATTTGAGTATTTTTTTTATGAATTTTTCAAAGTGCACAGTTTGTACACTCTAGAGTGTACACCCTTTTTTTTAAAATTTTAAAGTACTCTGAAACTTCCAATTATGGATCTAAATGATATTATAAACTATTTTGAGTTCTTTGCAGGAGGATTTAGACTGTTTTGGTGTTGTTTTTCAAGTGTACAATTTATACACTCTGGAGTGTACACGTTATTTTTAAAATTTAAATGATGGAGGCTTCCAATTATGAATCTAAATAGTATTAGAAGCTATTTTGAGTTCTTTCCAGGATGATTTAGGTAATTTTCGTGCAATCTGTAAACTCTAGAGTGTACATCTTTTATTTTAATTTTAAAGCACTATGAGACTTCCAATTATGGATTTAAAAACTATTATAAGCTATGTAGAGTGCCTTCAAGGAGGATTTGAAATATTTTCTATTTATTTTTGAGGTGTACAATCTGTACACTCTGGAGAGTACACATTTTTTTTTAATTTTAAAGCACTGAGAGACTTCCAATAACAGATTTAAATGCTATTATAAGTTGTTTTAAGTTCATAGTTATACATGTTATATAGATTTTCATAATACGCATGCGCATCTATGTAGGTGAATAAGACAAAACATCGTGTAATGTTAAGTTGTTATATGAACCAATTAGTCAAACTCCTTGACACTATGTCACAATGAAGAAAACAAACTCTATTGTGATTATGCACATCAAAATGGATTTTAGTATTCAAGAATCATGCTAATATTAGCGAACTCGAATTTGAAATCAAAGGATTATTTATATAGCGGGTTGAAAAGGATCTCAATCTAAAGCTCAATTAAATTTGAAAGATACTATGATTGGTTGTCCGCCTTGATTAGATTTTTATTGATTTAGATGAGAATTGGAAAGTTAAAATTTATAGAAAGTCATAATCATTCATTAGCAAAGCTTGACTTATATCTTCTAAGATCTTCTGAGACATCAACAAAGAGAATGCGGCTGTGTTAAAGTCAATGACAGAGGCTGGAATTAAAGCAACTGATGCATTCAACTATCTTAGTGAGGAAGTTGACGGAGTGGAGAATGTTGGCTTTACAAAAAAGATGTTTTCAATTATATTAAAAAAGAAAGAAGATCAATGATTACGAATAGTGATACTAATGCATTAATACAATTGTTCAAGAAAAGGCAAGCGGAAGACAAAATGTTTGCATGGGATGTCCAAGTTGATGAATCAGATAGGTTGATGAATTTTGTTTTGAGCGATGACATGTCAAGAATAGACTATGACTGTTTCGAAGATGTTATAATTTTTTATACAAGTTATCGACTCAATAAATATAATCTAATCTATGCACCTTTTGTTAGAGTCAGTCATCATTGATAAAACATTATTTAGAGTAACATTTTCATCTGAAAAGATAATTGAGTCATTCACATGGCTATTTAAAACATTTCTCCGGTTAATGAATAAGAAAAATCCTATAACAATATTCACTAATCAAGATCAAGCAATGACGAAAGCCATTGAAATTACATTACCTCATACTCGTCATAGGTTGTGCTAATAGCATATTTCTAAGAAAGCTCATTCAAAGGTATATTGCTTTAATAGTAATAAGACTGTACAGAGACTCTTCTATACATACATGAGTAAATGTGATTCAGAAGAAGAGTTTGAGTTGGCTTAGTCTAAGATATTAGAAGAAGGGAATTTGCAAAATCATACTTGATTAGCTGAGCTATATAGAATTAGAAGTGATCTACCACATTAAATAAAGATTCATTTTCCATTGATATTTTATCAACGCAACGCAGTGTCCAAGAATAATGTATGTCATGAAATCTCTAAACCAACAAATTCCATCACCGGTTATTTTTTAAGATTGGAGAAAGTTATGGACACATAGCGATGAAATGAACGAATAATGTATGTCATGAAATCTCTAAACCAACAAATTCTATCACCGATTATTTTTTAAGTTTGGAGAAAGTTATGGGCACATAGCGATGAAATGAATATGATGAAAATTTCAAATATAGCCAATCAGCAATTGTTTCAGTTGTTAAGACTAGTCCTATACTAAAGCAAGCTGCTATATTTTACCCAAAAAATTTACACATTTTTTTTTGTGGGTGGATTAGAAGAATTAATGTCAATCATGATATATGTGATAAGAAAAGAAAAAAATATTTCCAAGACTATTCATTTGGAGAAGACATGTTTGAATATAACTTGTAGTTGTAAAAAGTTTGAATGATGGGATTACTCTGTGCCCATTGCATTAGAGTCTTGAGTCTAGAAGATATTATGAGGATTCCTGAGAGGTATCTTCTCATGCGATAGTCTTCTAAAACAAAGAAGGATATCTACTTTGACATTACTTACAAAGACTTGAAGTACAGACAAGGTAAATATGGAAATCCTACTGACATTATCAATAGATATTCATATCAAATAAACATCAGAGCACAAGGTAATAAGGAAGTTGAGCAGTATATGTTTGATTCTTCGAAGAAATTATCTAATAATGTTGGTTCTATATTATGTGAGAATTAACCTCTAATTAGCAAAACAAATATAAAAAAGAAATCAACTATAAGAGATTTCAAATGTACTCCTCACTTACTAAAGGACCTAACTAAGATGCGATTGAAAGGTGTTTCCAATGCAAGATTGAAAGAATATTAGGAGAGAAATAAGAAAGGCAAGAGTAATTTTCATCAAGTTTTAAAAATTATACTCTTCAAATATTCCTGTCAAAATTTCATCCATTATATTTTCAATGTTACAGAGAAAGCTAAATAAGTTGCAATAACTGGAGAACATAAAGAGTCACTCATTGCAACACCTTTTTTACGTAATGTCGAGTGCTTTTCAAAGGTTGCAAGTATAATACTTTATTTTACATTAGATTTCAGCAACGATATGATGTTCTTATATATCAGGAATTTCAGTCCAACTCAACAGTAAGTTAGCCAGCAAAAAGATGCACCAAGCTGATGATGAATATCATTAGAGTGACACATTATAATACGTAAAACAGAGAGACAAATATTTTTCAATTACAACTTTTTATGTTTAGTTGAAGCCCAATTTTCATATGTTCATATAAATGTCTAGTTTTCAGTTCATTTTGATTGAAATTATTCTAATCCATTATTATTATGTTGTACTTTGAACATCCATTTTTGAACTAAATATTATAATAGACAAGAAACTACCTCTCTACTCTTCTCATCGGTGGCAACAACAACAAACTTTGATGTGCTCCCAGTCTTATACATTGTGAAAGAGACGATACTATTTTCCTCTTTAACTTTGTCTCATGTTATGTACCCATTGAATAGCAACATCAATTTCGATGTGGGGCCTTTGTATACAATCAATTGCTCATCCTTCATTAAGGTAGTTTCTAGAGACACCTCGGATGTGTGGCCTCTGGTAGTCTGAGCTTTGTGACTTCTCCCATGTTTGGATTTTTTGTCCACTAATCCTTGCTTCAATGGCAGCAAGCCTAACATCAATAGCATCCAATCTTTGAGTTATTGTAGCCTCAAAATAGACAATCTATCCCAGCCTTGATTAAAAAAGTATTTCATTCTTCTCACACTCCCTAGTGTAGTAGTAAAATGGCGGGCTAGATGCATATGAAGGAGGAGAATATCGAGGAGAGATATAAGGAGATTCAATGTTCACTCTTGGACTTGGACTTGCACTCTATGTGTATCAATATGAGAAATGAGATAGAAGACACTTGAAGGAGCCATCTCATCTTACATTATGTCTTCAAATGATTGGATGACTATGTTATATAAATAAAAAGCTGATTTGAATATAAACAAATCAATGTTGATGTAAATGAAATAAGTCTAATTAGCATTACCTGGTCTTCTTGCAAACTACTAATAGATTCTTCTATAAATTTTATTTTTAGCCACCGTAACATACGGGGCTTTGAAAGAGCGTAACACTCTTGTGTGCTCAAAATCATATCTATAGGAAAAATACATATATTAGCTTGAATGTATAACACAAAATAAATCTGAAAATACAATACATACCATCAAAAGAGTGACAAAGCCGCTCATATACCCAAGTGCTTTCTGTGTTAAAATTTTTGATGTAATCATATCAAATTGTGAAACCAGAAAACTCCATATGGCTTCTGGCCAATTGTAATCAGCAAATTTGTCTATATTGTTGATGAGATCAGTCATACTCTATAATTGTGATATATAAAAAAAAAGATTTGAAATCAAAAGCGTATATACAAGGCTGGCAACACTCAACGGACGATTGAGTTTCTCAATTTTTTTTTTAAAACATATTGAATTAGACTTCGATAATGGGAATTTCTGCCATGTGACCTTCTTTCCTCTGTTTGACATCCCTATCATCAAAGCAACTTCATCAGCTGTGAAGGGAAGGTAGAGGCCACCAATATAGAAAGCCTGCTTTTCAATATTCCAATAGGACATAAGCAAAGTGATAGCAGTCGAATCTTGTTGAGTGGCAGACATCCTAATGAATTGATGAATATGTAGCATTCTTAAAATTTCAACTACTTTCCTCGAAGTGTGTTCGAAATGGAATCAAGTAATGCTCTAAGGTGGATGACACCATGTTATCCGGTTTTATTTTAAGCTTCAAATAAAAGTGAACTAATGAGAACATTACTAGCTTGTACTCCTCAGGCATAAAATTATTCAAATCCTCCTAAAAGAACTCAAACGACTTATAATACCTTAGATCCATAATTGGAAGTCACCGCGTTCTTTAAAATAAATAAAAAAATTACTCTCAGAATTACTGATTATACACTCAGTGATAAAAAATACTCATTCTCTTAGAAGGCACTCCATATAGTATATAATATCATTTAGATTCATAATTGAAAGTCCCCAACCTTTAAATTTAAAAAATAAGGGTGTACACTCCGGAGAACTAATAAAAAAAATACTCAAACCTGTTACAAGGCACTCAAAACATCATATAATATCATTAAGATCTATAATTAAAAACTCCTTATAATTTAAAATTCCAAAAAATAATGTACATATTGTATACCTCAAAAATAGATAAAAAAATAGCCCAAATCCTCTTAGACAGAACTCAAAACAACTTCTAATACAATTTAGATCCATTATTGGAAGTCCCACAGTATTTTAAAAATAAAAAAAAATGTACACTTCGGAGTGTACAGATTGTACACCTCAAAAATAGATCCAAAACATTAAATTCTCCGAAAATAACTCAAAATAGCTTATAATAGCATTTAGATTCATAATTGGAAATCTCACAGTGCTTTAAATTTAAAAAAATAAGGTGTACCTGTAGAATGTACAAACTTGAAAAGCGAAAAAAAAAATTCAATTCATGTTCAAAGGCACTCCATATAGCTATAAAATCATTGAGATCCATAATTAGAAGCCTCCCATTATTTAAACTTAAAAATAAGGTGTACACTCCGAGTGTACATATACATTCTAGAGTGTATAGAGTGTACACATAAAAAATTGCGAATTATATCAAATTCTCATGGAAGAACTCAAAATGTAATATCATTTAGATTCATAATTGAAAGTCTCAAAGTGCTTTAAATTTTTTTTAAAAAAAAGGTATACACTCCAGTATACATTGAGTGTATGGAGAATTAATAAAAAATACTCAAACCCTATTGAAAGGCACTCCAAATATATAATATTATTATATTTTATAAAAGTCCATCATTTAAATTTTCAAAATGGTGTACACTGAGTGTACATATTGTATACCTCAAAAATAGATAGAAAACAACTCAAATTCTCTTGGACATAATTCAAAACATATATTAATACCATTTAGATCCATAATTGAAAATCCCATCATTTTAAATTTAAAAAAATATGTATACCCAGTGTATAAATTGTATATTGAAAAATAGCACCAAAATAGCCCAAATCTTCCGGAAATAATTCAAAACATCTTATAATAACATTTAGATTCATAATTGAAGTCTCACGATTTTAAATTTAAAAAAAATGTATACTCGAGTGTATAAATTGTACACTTGAAAAATAATAAAAAAAATACTTGAATCTTGTTGAAAGGCACCCCATACAACTTATAAATAACATTTAGATCCATAATTGAAAATCCCCATTAAAATTTAAAAAAATGTGTACACTGTGTACACACATGGAAAAGTATAAAAATTATTCAAATTCTCTGTTGAAAGAACTCAAAATAGTTTCTAATACCATTTTAGAATATAGAAGTCCCAATATTTTAAAATTAAAAATGTTGCCTCCAGTATATGATATACCAAAAATTCAAATTCTCTTGGAAAGAACTCAAATAGTTTATAATAACATTTAGATCCATAATTGAAGTCTCACAATATTTAAAATTAAAAAGATATACACCTGAGTGTACAAACTATATGCTCAAAAAATGATAAAAAAATACTCAAATCTTGGAAAGACTCCATAAGCTTTATAATAACATTTAGATTCATAATTGAAAGTCCTCCAAGATTTTAAATTTAAATAAAAAGTGTACACTCTAAAGTGTATACATGAAAAACTACACCAAAAGTATCCAAATCTTCTTGAAAAGAACTCAAAACGGTTTGTAATACCATTTAGAGAGGATATAGGAAGTCCCATAGTGTTTAAATTTAAAAAATAAGGTGTACATTCCAAAGTATACAGGTTGTACACTTGAAAAACAACACTAAAATAGCCTAAATCCTCTTCGAAAGAACTCAAAACAGCTTATAATAATATTTAGATAGATAATTGGAAGTTTCACATTGTTTTAAATTTAAAAAAAAAGG
>CM038220.1:59223491-59374295 GCA_021442155.1 Cymbidium sinense | reverse complement strand
ATTGCCTCTAGATTGCTCCTCCTCAATGCCTTCTGATCGCCTTCTTGATTGCCTCCAAAGGACCCTCACTCAAGAAGAAAGGGGGAGGGGAAAGGTGTGCCTCTCTCTCTCACCCTAGGGGGGTATTTATTGCCCCCCACAGGGGCAAAAGAGTAAAAACCCCTAAAAAATGGCTCAAAACTCCTAAAAAAATGGCTCAAAACTCCTCAAAAAATGGCTCAAAACTCCTCAAAAAATAGCTCAAAACTCCTCAAAAAATGGCTCAAAACCCCTCAAAAAATGGCTCAAAACCCTTCAAATTCTACGGCAGCCACACCAAGGGCGTATCAGACTACATGCAGATGAGCAAGGATCACTTCGCGGGCCTTCGCCCCATTTGGCCTGCGGTCGCCACGCGAATGTCGCAGACCGAATGTCACACGGATGGCGCTGACCAATCACCGCGGAATGGTTCGACGCCCAGGGCGCGACCGCCACGCTGCATGGTCGCGGTGACGCGGCATAACTCGCGCCACGCCGTTTCATGCGGCGGCCAGACGCCACTGACCGCCTCGACGACCCGTCTGACGGCCCGCCGCTCACAGAATTATGCCCCACCTGCCGAGACTTGACTGATGGGCTCCCATCGCCGTGTAAGGCTCAAGGCCACGTAGCGCCACAGCGCCGCTGGTCCCTGCTCGAAAACTTTCGTGAGTATCCAAATAGATCCAACTAATCTCATGCCTACACACATCTACTTCCATAATCATAATTTTGTATTTTTATGATGATTTTTCTCTCAAAATGTATGATTCATGGGCCCGACGCTTCGTTGAAGAATTCATTATTTTTGAGCATTTGACACATATATTTTGGATGATTAAGCTAATGTCATCCAAAATAGGCAACGAGCTCTCAAAATACCACTACCAAAGCACAAATCTTGACGTCGAAAGTTTATATGATTTTGAGTCAAAACCGATCGAGATCAAGCACTTAAAATATCATTGGAATCTGTGGGACATCAATTAAATCCCAAAATAGCTCTCAAATATAAAGTGTTTATAGTCAAATCGAGCGTCTTGACGAGCCGGATCCAACGACCCTATGATCTCATAATTCCAACTTCATTTGGGCATCCAAATGCTCAAAATACATCAAATGATCGAAGGAATTATCCTGAGCCGTACGATCGAGGGGAGTGGTACGGGCTTTACATGAATTTACAAGAGTGCCCCTCCTCCCATCTATAAATAGGCCTTCATTCCTCATATGAGGGGGGGCCAAGTGAAGAAGAAGAGGAGCTGAAATAGAGAAGAAGAGGAGGTGCCCGAGCAAGGAAGAAGAGGAAGAGTCCGAGCAAGGAAGAAGAGGAAGAGTCCAAGCAAGGTAGAAGAGGAAGAGTCCGAGCAAGGAAGAAGAGGAAGAGTCCAAGCAAGGAAGTAGAGGAGGAACCCAAGCAAGGAAGAAGAGGAAGAGTCCGAGCAAGGAAGAAGAGGAAGAGTCCAAGCAAGGTAGAAGAGGAAGAGTCCGAGCAAGGAAGAAGAGGAAGAGTCCAAGCAAGGAAGAAGAGTAAGAGTCCAAGCAAGAAAGAAGAGGAGGAACCCAAGCAAGGAAGAAAAGGAAGAGTCTGAGCAAGGAAGAAGAGGCCAAGCAAGAGAGAGGAGAGAGCTCTAAAGATCCTCCAAGCACAATCATGTCACATTTGAGCCAACCACAGCCGCCACCATCACCGCCACCGTGATCCTCGCCGTCACCATTACATTGGCCATCATCACCGACCACTATCATCATCATCGTCAAACATCACATCAACATTGTCTATTACAGAATCGTTGTCCATTTCTCATATACAATTTCAGAATCTCAGATCGGAAAATCTTGTACTCTGAAACAAATACATAGTGAAAGCTTTTTACTGGGCTAGGCCCCGTGGTTTTTCCCTCTTTTTGAGGTTTTTCACATAAAAATTCTGGAGTTTTCTTGTTCGCTCTTTAAATACCTGTGTGTGTGCTGGACTCCCAAAGAAGCTAAGGCGTAAACTTTTACTCTACCGCAACTGGTTTTCTAGCACGCAACACCTTTAAAAAGAAGACTTAAAATGAACTCATGATGGAATGAGCTACATAGCTAGGTCATTGCAGCTTATGGGCACATAAGTTAATGAAAATTTTAAGATTATTTTTATTTTTCAATTTAAGTTTAAAATTCAAATGTTCATTTTGATTTGAAATAAATGATATTTAGTATCTTAAAATTTTTATTTTTATTTTTATTGAATAATCAATATGTTAATTGCATTAATAGTTATTTTTTAAAATAATTAAAGCATTTAAAATTAATTTTGAGTATTTTTAAAAATAAGTTATTTTATTTTGAAAATAAAAAATATATATATACAAATAATATATTAGAGAGATATATTTTAAATAATAAAAAATAATAAAAAATAATAAAAATTACAAAAATATTTCAAATTGGCCTTAAGCTCTAATTATTATTCTCAAAAACTTTGATCAAATTATTAATTATTAGTTGATTGCTATTAAGGGAGAGAAATAATGAAAAGAAATGGAGGACTTTTGAAAAAAATGAGTGCTTTGTGATGCTGATTGTCTAATATATGAAATTTAATTAGCTTGTGTGAAGTTCAATTTTTCGAGATTAAATGAAGTTAAAACTATAAAATTTTAGCTAATTTCAAAATAATTTAATAGAGAATAATGCTAATGTTAATTTTAATTTCACCAAATCAAATTGTGAATTTTAATTTTTTTTAAAAGGAGAATTTTCTAACTTCAACAAATGAGATCTTAAGTGAGATACAAAATAAATATTTATTTTTTAGAAAATATACATTTTACTACTATAGTATATTTAACAGAATTTTAAAGCGTATGCATATATATATATATATATATATATATATATATATATATATATATACTTTGCATCTATTTTATTCCAACCGAAGTACATGAAAACTAAAAAGATATGCAGTCTTCTTTTATTTAACTGCCAAATACAAAGAACAAATTATATACACACGGATGAAGAAAACCTTAACAATATATAATTATTTGTAATATAATTATTAAAGCGAATCATCCATTATTCTCCAATTACGATCAATAGCGATTGCAGAGCATTAAGCGTATCTGGGATAAAAACTCTCGTTTCTCTCCTCGCCTTATTCAATCGGCCATGTTATACCATCACATAATTTAACTTCTTCCAATTCCCTATCCCAAAAAACCTTTGCCTTTGCTTCGCTCTGATATCAAATGATCTATACTAGTTCACACCAAATAATACTTTAGGCATTGGGAAAAAAAGTAGTTTCCTTTCATTAATGGTGAACAAAGGAGCTCTATTTTTTCTTTTTTGTTCTTCATCCTCTTCGTCCGAGATGACAAGCTCGATCTGTGCTTCGATCTCCGTGTAGAAATTGTCGGGGCCTTCTTCACTGTATTTGGTATCCATGTTAGAGAAGTGGTGATGGTGAAGGCAAGGAGAACAGAGCAGGGGAGGATGGATTATTGCTGAGGAAGAATGAAGAAGGTGGATTGATTTATATCTGAGGGATATCGAAAGGGTAAGAAGAGGTGGGATGTGTCTATAATGACCAATTTAACATCTATTTGATGTAATTACTTGTGGTGAAATATATGAGGAGAGCAGTGAGGATTTATAGAGGATGATGAGATGAACCTACGTGGATGGAGAGCTTCATTTTTGGGTTTTTTTTAACGGAGGGAGAGATGGATTGAGGGGAGGAATGTACGCCTGCCTTATTATAGGGAAATTTAAATATATAGCACACAATTCTTATGAATTTATATATCAAATATCTAAAATTTGATATTTACAAACATAGTACCGTTTTATGTTTTAAAAAGTAAATTTAACTTCAAAAAAAGTAAGAAAAGTACTATTTTTATTTTTAATAATAAAAATTTAGATACTATATATATAAATATTTATATTTAAATATTAAATACATAAATATATAAGAATTGTGTGATATGTATATAAATGCCCTTTTATTCTAATAATTATTAAATTATGTGGCCGAGAGGAGTTGAATTTTGGAGCCATGGTCTCTTGGAGGACCGGGTCTAGGCACCTCCAACGTGTTTTCTAAAGCATTAATATTTTGTTATTAATGTCTATTTTTACGGGCTAATATGAAGGCGTGGATTCCTTTTCGCTAATATTATAAAAAATTAAAAATAATGAGAAGTGGGTTAGTCACCGCCTGGTTTATTATTTTAATGTTTTACTTTTTAAGATAATATTGCTAGTTTAGCTTTAAGTTAGAAGTTATAATTTAAAGTTCATTAAAATAGAAAAGTACTACTTGTTTTATAATATAATTTATTATGATTTTAATTAATGTGAAAACAATGAGGTGAAAAATAATTTGTTGTATGTATTTTTAATGATTTGTATGTTATAAATAATACATATACAATATAAATCACATATAATAAGTATGTGATTTATATTAAATCACTTAATTTTGATGGGTTAATTAAATCATGATGAGAATTTAAAATAGATTTAATTATTTGTATGTTAATGGTTATTTAATTGATTATTACTTTTCATATGAATGATTGGGAACATCATCATATAGCGATGATGTTTAAAAAAAAAGTCTTGATTACTTGGCATTGCTAAACACTGATTGTTTAACTGCACATAATCTGGTTTAGATGCGGTCGAACATTTCATTTTCTTATTGTTTGTTTTGGATCAATTTTATTTTATAATTTATAATTTTATTTTTATTGTTATAAAATATATTTATTTAATGTGTTTTTTAGTATTTTTAAAGATGTTCAAAATAATCTAAAGATATTTTATATATTGTTAAAAATAATAATAATAATAATAATAATAAAATATATTTTATTTAAAAATAAAATTAAAATATTAAACATAAAATAAAATATAGAAGTGATCCTAAATAGTCTTTTATTTTTTTAAAAAAATTAGGCAATGAAATGTAATATTAATATAAAGAAAATTTGATATCAATTTTTTTAATAACTAACAGCTTATTTGAGATCAATTTTATTCTTTAATTTATACTTATATTTTTATGGTACTTTTAAAAATACGTTTACTCATTACATTTTAAAATTAATTTTATTTTTCTTGAATAAATAATATTATTTAAAATATTTAAAATATTTTAAAAATAACTATCTTCATTAAATACATTTTATTTTGAATTAAAATATAAATAAAATAAAATAAAATAATTAATGTGAATCACCCAAAAAAATTAATGTGAATCACCAAAAAAAATTAAAATTAATGTGAATTTTTTCGCGGGTATGCAAGTTAGGTTTTCGCTTCTCCTCCCGGTGGTACTTCCTTCATGGGTTTCGTTGGTGGTAATGTTACCTTTTACTCCTCTTGGTTAACAGTCAGCCCTCTTGTTTGAAGCATGTACACACTCAAAAATCTCTTAGTTAAAAGAAATATGTAGCCTCACTAATTAAGAAGTTATTATGAGTCACATCATTAAAAGTAGCCTAAGAACTCTTCGTAATAATTAACACTTCGATGGTGAACTCAAATGAATGATCTAAGAAATTGATTACTCTTTGAAAGCACTTTTGATCAACTTCATGAATGTACCCACCCAAAGTACTAGTTGATATACAAGATCCTATATGAAGATTTCTCTTAAAATACTTATTAAGGATACATAAAGTTCATAATTGTTTGAATTTTAACGCGTTATTATTATGAAGCACTATAAGTAGAATGATATTGAACTTTTAAATATCAAGATGTATTTTGATATAATATTTGAAATTCAATTTATTAAATCTTTAAATGTAAGTTTGCTCATATAGGAGCATATTAGGAAGGTTGATCTCCTAAAGAGCTACACTAAAGGAACAAAATCATGTAGTCATTAGAAAAAAGGTAGACAATATCTTAATGATTATAGGCTTTAGTCATATAAATATTACCAAAGATATATTTGTCACAAGATGGTAGGAGCTACCTCTTAAACCTATAGGGGTTTTTTATAATATCATATCTACTTAGTGGATAATTATGTGTTAATGATAGTGGGTAGGTCATTAGGTACTTAAGTGACAAAGATTATGAAATTTCTTAAGTTGAATAAAGCTAAACTTTTACATTTATAGTGTCTTTTAGTGTAACAATTAAAATTTGAATAGAAATCCTAATATTAAACATGCTCATATGGGAATAGTGATTAAATGAGTGACCCTTGCACTAAAGGGACAAAATTATAAACTCATTAGACTAAAGTAAATAATATCTCAATGTTTAAGAGTTTATGTTATTTTAAAATTTTTATCTTTGCTGGGAATAACCTTCAAATCACCAAACAAACTCACTTGCTTCATAACTAGCTACACTAAGATCATTCCATTTTGTTATTTCAAACTATACTAATTTTATTAATTACATAGAATACACTTGGATCTTCATCTATAAAAAGAGCCATTTGTGGAATAATTTGATAGAAAATTTTCACACTTCGATTTGATTTGATTTGATTTGATTTGATTTGATTTGATCTCTCTCTCTCTCTCTCTCTCTTGTGAGTGTGTGTGTGTGTGTGAATTGTATTTCCTCAATTCTTTTCAATTTTTCTTCTTAACTTTAAAAATGGCTTTGGCTTTATTTCTACTAAACCCTATAAGATTTTCCAAGACCTAGCTTGTTTAATTTGCTCTTAAATTTTGGTTTGGCACATTTCTAAAGTAAGATCTAGGTTCTTTCACTAAATAACTTTGGATCCAATTATAAGAAAAGTAATAATTTTTTCCATTAATATTATTATTTGTAGAAATAAAGTTTTATTAATGATATGTGGTCTTATAAAAAATATATATTATATAGACACCTATGATGCATCATTACAAATAAGGGAACAAGTTAACATAATAACACAAACCTAAGACACTTATTTTTAAAAATATATAACGCATACACATAGTTAACAAGACATTATACTTTATAATTCTTAAATATTAAAAATAATATACAGTAATTGCCAAAATTAAATATGCAAGAAATGTGATGACAAATTCTAACATTATATGAATGAAAAAAATAATATTATTTAAGGTTCCAAAATGATAAATAAAAAATATATGTACCTTTCATACATCATGATAGTAGGAAAACAAAGAGTAAAAAAAAAATTTATCTTCATTTATTTATTAAATTATACACTTAGTTTATATTTTTAAATTTTAAACATAGTTATTTAGGATACATATGTCTAAACTTTTTCATGTTTTTAAATTAAATATACAACCAGCGTGTGACATATGTTCAACACTACATACTCTTATAGAATATTATTGGTGCATCATAAACATACATCTATTTTAACTAATGAATAAATTAACGTAGAAGGACATTACTATAAAATAATATATTTATCCATTAGTAATAAAAAATTAAGTTATTGGTATGCTACAATCTCAGAAGTAGTGTAGAGAAAATGTCTTTGATAAATAAACAACATTATAGATTCCTAAACCATCAAAATCATTGGTTCAATATGTTTTGTTCTAGGAAATAATATACAAATATTTTTCTATAGTTTTTCATGAAACAAAATATTAGAACAAAGATTATTAATGATCTTGATGCAAATTTTTAGGAATCATGAGAGCATGACACTAATAAGCAAGATATTGATTAAGCTTATTGTGTTTCCATAACTAAAGTCTTTTGGCCATAGACAAACATTTAGCTTTTAAAACATCTAATGATGATTTGATTTTATCTATAAGAGATAGAAAGTCAAAGATTGAAGAGTTAATAAAAAAAAATCAATAGTTCAAGTTAAGCATATATTGAGTTAGAGGTAATTTAATGAGGTTGATATTGAATTTAAAATAATCTTAAACCCGTGTTATGTTATGAGTTGAAGCTTTTCCAAAAAATTGTACATCATCAATATAAATCAAGTAAGAAATGCAAGAGCTACTCATTTTAATTTTTCTATATCAAGCTTCCAAAATGCTTCTTTAAAATAATTGAGAAAGCTCCTCCATAGTAATACAAAAGAGATATGAATATAAAAAAGAAAGATTACCTTAGATCAATCTTAAAATGGAAATACTCCTAACAGCCTCTCAATCAGAACTAGAGAGGGGATGGAACTTATTCTCTGTGATGAGAGGATACACTATCCTAGGTACCTCCTCTGCTATAAACTGATTGGCTGCCTTTAGCTCCCTCGCTATGCCAGAATGATACAGCTTGATCATGTTATTCTTGTTTCAGTACTGAGCCTTGGTGGGGTGAGCAGTGTGGGAACTAGACTCTACCTCGAAGGTAGGGAAGGCTATCCCTAGAATCAGGGGAGCCTTCCCCTTGGAAGGTGCCAACAAGTGGGTGCTAGCCCGTACTAGGGCAGCAAGGGGAACAACTGGGCGCACTAGCACTGTAACTCCTACTGCTGTGGGAACTGCCATAGCCGTCCTCTTCAATGAGGGAATCTCTAAATCAAATGGTAACTCAACCTGGATGAGCGACTTCTGCCCGGTCACCATGCTTCTGCTGACTATTTTGAGGGTGGTCCCCTCACATGTGATCCTAGCCCCCTCAAAGCCTCGCCAAAATGGATGAGGTGGCGAAGTCGATCAAGGGAAGCTAGCGATCCAAGGTCAAATCCATCCCAAAGGAAATGTAAAGACATATTTCGTCCGCCATTGAACCAATTACCCAACTAGACCGGCTAAAATTGACTAAAGTGTGCAATATTGAAAAACAAGTTTGAATCGATTTTGCATTGTTACTTTTGAATTTTGATTTAGATTTGAACCCACACTCAACAACTTGAAAGTGTTAAGGCTGGCTCAAATGAATTTGGAGAGATTTTGAAATTGATTGGAAAGGATACTTTTGAATGTAAAATTCTTTCAACAAATTTGTGTATGTTAAAAATGGGTTCAAATGTCTTGGAGAGATTGATGCTTCCATAGGTTCATATTTGAATTTGATTTTTTGAGTTTGCGGACCTTTTATTTAACAAATTTAAGTATGTTAAAGTAAAGGGTCAATTGATTTTATTTTGATTTGTGATTTTGGAATTCAAATTTGGGTATGCTATGTAAGGTGTTTGAAAATAATTTTCTTCTTCTTTTGCTTCTTTGTGAATCATGTGTGAATTTGAAAGTGGGATCTTCACTTAGCAATTTTGGGTATGCTAAATGAAGAATCCAAATGTTTTGTTGTTTTTGAAAAGAGGATTCTTTTACTTAGCAAATTAGGTATGCTAAATAAAAGATCCAAACGTGTTTTATTTTTGATGATTTTGAAAAGAGGATTCTTAGCAAATTTAAGTATGCTAAGTAAATCCAAAAATATTTTATTTTGATGGTTTTGAAAAGAGGATTCTTAGCAAATTTAAGTATGCTAAGAAAATCCAAATGTATTTTGTGTTTTGATTTTTGAAATGAGGATTCTTTATTTAGCAAATTTAGGTATGCTAAATAAAGGATCCAAATGCATTTTGTGTTTGGATGATTTTGAAAAGAGGATTTTTAGCAAATTTAAGTATGCTAAGGAAATCCAAATGTGCTTTGTTTTGATGATTTTGAAAAGAGGATTCTTAGTAAATTTAAGTATGCTAAGGAAATCCAAATGTATTTTATGTTTTTATTTTTGAAAAGAGGATTCTTTACTTAACAAATTTAGGTATGCTAAATTAAGGATCCAAATGTGTTTTGTGTTTGGATGATTTTGAAAAGAGGATTCTTAGAAAATTTAAGTATGCTACGAAAATTCAAATGTGTTTTATTTTGATGATTTTGAAAAGAGGATTCTTAGCAAATTTAAGTATGCTAAGAAAATCTAAATGTATTTTTTGTTTTGATTTTTGAAAAGAGTTTTCTTTACTTAGCAAATTTAGGTATGCTAAATAAAGGATCCAAATGTGTTTTGTGTTTGCATGATTTTGATTTTAAAAAGTGGATCTTCACTTAGCAAATTTAGGTATGCTAAATGAAAGATCCAAATGTTGTTTGAATTTTGAATTTTAAAAAGAGGATTCTTTACTTAGCAAATTTAGGTATGCTAAATAAAGGATCCATGTGTGTTTATGATTTTGATTTTAAAAAGAGGATTTTCACTTAGCAAATTTGGGTATGCTAAATGAAAGATCCAAATGTGTTTCATTTTTGTGATTTTGATTTTGAAAAGTGGATCTTCACTTAGCAAATTTGGTTATGCCAAATGAAAAATCCAAATGTTGTTTGATTTTTGAAAAGAGGATTTTCATTTAGCAAATTTGGGTATGTTGAATGAAAGATCCATATGTTGTTTGGATTTTGAAAAGATGATTGTTAATTTTGAAGAGATGTTCATTGGTTTTGTTTTGAAAATGAAATCTTCATTCAAGAAATTGAATGAGGATATTCATTTGTGCTTTTGAAAACATGATTTTGAATTTTATTTTGAAAATAAAATCTTCATCAAAATAAATTGAGTGAAGATGTGCATTTGTGCTTTTAGAAAACATGATTGTTGATTTTTTTTTGAAAGTGAAATCTCTATCAAAATAAATTGATTGAAGATGTTCATTTGTGCTTTTAGAAATTATGATTTCAAATTTTATTTTGAAAGTGAAATCTCCATCAAAATAAATTGAATAAAGATGTTCATTAGTGCTTTTGGAAAATATGATTATTGATTTTATTTTTGAAAATGAAATCCTCATTCTTGAATGAGGAAGTTCATTTGTGATTTTTGAAAAGAATGATTATTAATTTGATTTTTGAAAAGATCCTACATATAACAATCATGAAGATTATTAGATGAGGTTGATTTATGAAAAAATAATTGTGTAAACATTTTATCATGTGTATTTTGAAAAAGTGCTTTTTGGAAATTGATATTTTTATAAAGGATTTATTATTATTATTATTATTATTATTATTATTATTATTTGGAATGAACCTCACCTTACCATAGAAATGGTAAGAAGGAAGTCTTTGGTTATTTACTTTTTATTAAATTTTTATTTTCACCTATTCAGAAACCCAATTGGGGCTTTAAGTCCTACATAGAGTGAGGTCCTAAAACCTAAAGGATGTTGGCTAGCTTAGCTTAGGATGAAATAAACTTGGTGCCAATGGAAAATAAATATAGTCTTGGATTTACACAAAGTATAAACCCATAACCGATACTTAGGGACAATGATCATTAACCAAAGATGGAGAGAGGAACCCTCCCTAGCGCAGTGACTAGAAAAATCTATGGTGAGTTTTATTCTTATCTTCATCTATCTTTTGAAAAGGATAGATGAAAACAAAAATATAAATCACAGCTTGTTGGGACACTACGTAGATCCGTAGATGTTCTTATTAGGGTGAAAGTAAAGATTAAGGAATAGTGTGCTATCTTGAGAGACAGAAGTCACTATCCTACGATGGACCTAATCACATCAATAAGGACTCCTAAGGACTATGGATCTTCATATGTACCAGAGATTCTTCCCCTACTTTACATGAAAAAGTAAAGCAGGGTTTATTTTAAACCAGGTTCGTTAAGATCCCTATGGAGGCAAGCCCCCATAGTTAATTACATCATAAGGAATGAGATTTCAAAGATAGGACTATCAATCAATTAGTTTATTTTTAGAAGATCAAATGGGATTGATCAAAAGGAGGGATTTATTATCAAAGTCAAAGTAAGATAAGTAGTGGATGCTTATGATACTATTGACCTCATTTTTAGAATGAGTTCTTAACCCCTCTATCTTAGATATAAGACTCTTCTTAGATACTAAGAGTTCCTTAGTCTTAAGACACTTCTAGTGATTAGGAGAACACTTAACCAAACCCTAGAGACTTAGAAGAGTTAGCCATAGGAATAGGCTATGCCTTAGGGGTGTTAGAAAATTTTGCCTTCTCTATAGCTTGAACCAAATCCTTACTCTCTTCTTTCAAGTCAAACTCCAAATCCAAATCAACCTCAAACTCAAATCAACTTCAATTCCAAAACAAACCTTAAATTAATTCCAATGGATTTTCTCAAATCATGAATCAATTCCAAATAATTGAATCTCATGATTAAATTCCAAATTCAAAAATCTTTCCTAAGTCACTTTGATTCCATCTTATGGACTTCACCCAAATCAAATCCAAATCAACTCAAAGTCAAAAGATTTTTTTTTTCTCACAACCCATTTATATTCTCATTCATATTCACAAATATAAATGAAATATAAATTCAAATAACCAAAACTAAATCCAAAACTCAAGTCCAAATCTAAAATCTTTTCTAAACCCCTTTGGATTTCACCTTATAGACTTAACCCAAATCAAATTCAAACCACTTCAAATTCAAAGTACTTTTTCATAACCCATTTATATCCTCATTTATATTCACAAATACAAATGAAATATAAATTCAAATAACCAAAATAAATTCAAATTTTAAATCCAAATCCAATCAAACTCCAACCTAAACTCTTTCAACATAAATCCTTGAACTCCTTCAAATCAAAGTCAAATCAATTCAAGTTCAAGAAATTTTCTCATAACCCATTTATATTCTCATTTATATTCACAAATATAAATGAAATATAAATTCAAATATCCAAAACCAAATTCAATACTCAAACCCAAATCTACCCTAAAACTAAACTCATGATTCAATCAATTCTTCAAATATCAAACCAAAACTAAATTCAAAACTCAAGCCCAAGTCAAACTCATGTTCATCCTTTGAACTTGAAATTGTCAAATGAATCAAAACCCATTTGACTCCAAATCACTTGTAAATTGATTTATATTTCAATCATAAGTCCATATGTGAGTTCAACCAAACTTGAATCAAGCCTTGATCAAGTCAATTGACCTACTTAGGCTCACTTAACTTAAAGTGACCTAAAGTATCTTTTTGAGCCAAATTCTAATCCTACCCAAATTGGATTGAACTAAGCCCACCTAAGCCTCACATTGTGAGCACAACAATCATCATGAGATGATCAATCACTCAAATTGGGTCAAACCAAGTCAAACCTAAGGGTTGACCAAGTCAACACTTAGCCAAAATGAAACCTAAACTAGCCAAAATCCACCATAGGCCAAATTGATTGAAACCATTGATCAAAACTAATTCATGATCAATGTTTGAACTTGACGAAGTCATAATTTGAGCCTAAAATAGCCCAATTGGCCACTTGACCCAAGTTGACCCAACTTGACCTAAAAAGTCAAAATGTGTCAAATCTTGATCTAATTCAAATTGATTGCAACCAATGGGTCAAATTCATTCTAAACCATTTATTGAACATGACCAAAGCCTCAATTGGCCAACTACAACCCATAGCCTAATTGACCATGAACCCAACTTGACCAAGGTCAAATTGAACCAAAATCAAATCAAATCGAATTGATTGAAACCAAAGCTTGCAACATATTTCAAATGACCAACCAAACCTAAACCAACCCATGATCCAACCCAATTGGGTCAAATGCATCAAATTGGTCAACTTGACCCATTTGACCTAAATGAAATCAAATGAACCAAAACCAAATATAAATCAAATTGAACCAAACCAATGATGCCAACACATTTCAGGTCATATGAACTTGACCCAACCCTTGTTTGACCCAATTGACCAATTGGTCAACTTGACCAAGTTGACCCATTTTGGCCTAAATGGGTCAACATGAACCAAATGATATCAAATGAACTCCAAATTCTTTGAAATTTGGGCCAAACTAATTTCAAACTAATCTAAATATGTACAAAGTGAAATTAAAGCCAAATGACCATTTCACCTCTAGGTCAAGGGGTAACCCATGGCCAATTCCAATTAGAATTTGATCATATCCTTTTCATGGCCGCTTGGCACCCTCTTAGTAGACCAAGTAGACACTAATGAATGTGATGCACATGACCCAATGGATTTGGGTCAGCCAAACCCGACCACCCAATATGAAAGTCTCCACTTAGGATCACTCCTCCACTCAAATGAGCAAATGGATGCTTCACCACTTGACTCCTCTACCAAAATCGAATCATTTGAAGCTGAAAATGGCCTAACCAACTCACTTTATGGGATCAATTTGATCAAAATGGCAAAACACCTCTCGGCCATCTGATCCTAGTGGGGGGAGTTATACTCCCCCTAATTTCACTTGAATTGAGATCACTCATAGTCAATTGAGCTTAGGGAACTCATAGTAAGCTTCTTCAAGTTCCTCCAAGCTTCCTCAAGCACTTCCCATTTCTCCATTCTCGGTTTCTTCAAGCCAAAAATAGGGGAGGTAATAAGGATTTCCACTTTGCTCAATTCACTACCATAGCTCAATTCCTCTTACAAGCACCTTCAGAGGACTCAATCGAGCTCACCCAAGTCTTCATACAAGCTTCCAAGGCACGGGAGGGAGAAGCTAGACCAAAGTCGCAAGCCTAGGAGGAGGAGTTTGGTCAATTAGAGGATCTACTCAACCTCAAGCCTTCAAACCTTCAACAGGGCTTCGTCTCTAATAGACAAAGCTACCTCGATGGTTGGGAGCACTGGTGATAGCCTCGGGTGAGGTACTATTCAAAATCAAGTTTAGGCTAAATTTTCTTTGGTCCTTTGTGAAGTGAAGTGTGACCTCAAGTGAATTTGACCGTTATATGTCTTGCTTATCTCTTCTTGATGGTGTGTGATCAATCCTTACTCAATCCGAGCTCAATCGAGCTCGGATCAAGCCCTAAGGGACGGGCGATCGCCATCTCCAATAGACAAGGGCAGGGATGAATCATGGACCGTCCATCTGACATGTTTTGGATGGACAGTCCTGATTAAAACACGTGAGATCTGCTATTTAATCCCTTTAATACCACGAGTTTGATCTTGACCATCCAATCTTTGATCGGATGGTCCAAGGGAAAGCACGTAGCACCGCCGGCTGAGTGTGTAGTCGACATGACAACTTAAATAACCAATTTGATCATGCCATATAGAAAGCGCACGCCGCATCAGCGGTCCACGTGGCACCGATGGGATTAGTTATATAATTAGGCTATTTAATTATTTCCTAATCATAGAAACTTCAAAATTACATAACTAAATGTAAAACAATCATAAAAATACAAACTCAAATGAATTTTGAAGATATTTCAAAGGGGAATAATATCAAATTAAGTTTAATTGATTTTGAATAGTAAATTTTATGCAATTTTAGTTTTATTGGGAATGTAATTATGTTAATTACCCCCTAATTATTCCATTGATTAATACCAAACTTCTCAGGTAATAAAGGGATTTATTAATGGTTTAATTAAGGGGATTGCTTGATTCACTCCTAATCACTATCTTAATTAATTAAATGATTAATTAACCTATTAAATAGTAATAAATTCATTAATTAAGTTTTATAATTACCTTAGAATAGTGAATGGACTTAGGGAATGAGATTATGAGTTCTCTCCCAAATCTTTTCCCTAAGTTTATTTTATTTGGATAAAAATCTAATTAAGGTGCAAATTAATTAAATAGTTTAATCACTTTATTAAATGGCTTAATCAATCAAAGTTTTAAAATCAAATCAATCTAAAATTTAATCAATTCTTCTTGGGTAGATGCTTAGGTGTTCAATAACCTAAGTTGCTTAAGGAAATCATATCTAACCCATATGTGTGGGAAGGGTTATGAAAGTACTTAAATTAAACTGTTTAGCTTAATTAAACATTAATTATGAGCCAAATGCATTAGCCAACTTTCTTTCTTAGGTGCATTATTGATTTAAATTCCTTGTGATTTTATGTCATACATTTGCTCATAATTATTTGGTTAAATATGTTAAAGTGGTGTAGTTAAGAGGTAATTAATGGGCTTAATGTACACCTTAACCTAAACAAAATATAAAATAAATGTAATGGTTATAAAATTAAACAAAAACAACATACACATGTGGGAGATGGGTTAGGATTAGCAAACTTTCTCACATTTCTTAAATTCAAATCAAACTCAAAAAAAAATCAAAATTTCCTTTAAACAATTTGATTCACTTTAAATGATCTTATTCCATAGTATTGTCTTTAGAAATTAATTATGGTAAATGAAATTATATGCTTACATTACTTTATTTTTTTTCCTAGCATGCTAAATATGTATGACATATGAAAATCATGCATTCATACCTTTTGAAAAATAAAAATTAAAATGAAATATTTTCTTTATGTCAAATTGCATGTTTTGGCTAAAGTAAGAATATGAATGACTATTATCACTATTAAATCAAAAATTATTTTCAAAACCTATACACCAAACATTACAAATGAAAGGTATGCTACTTATTATTTATAAGCTTGCAAGTGAGTATAATATAAAGATGTGCATTATGTGACTTTTCTTTCTGTTCACTTTTAACATAGTTTTGAATAGGATTTGTAAAGTGTATAATTCCTTTGAAAAGAAGACAACACTTGCTTACATCCATTCCTATATTATCATTTAAGAGGGACTTTCATATTTGCTCATGTAAATTGCATAACCAAATCAAAACTGACAAACATAAACTTTTTGCATGATTCTTTTTATACATGCACATGTATTTAAGAAAAGTGGTATATTAGTCTGGACACCTCAGGGTTGCGAGGCTTTGAGTAGCCTCAACTAGGTCTTGTATCTTACACCCATGGTGTAGGAAACAATGGCACTATACTCACTTACATCTTTAATACATGTAAATGTGCATATGAATAATAGATAAAATAACCCCTCTTTTTTCTACTTAACAAAATCATGCATACATGAAACATTCCAAAATTTTCCTAAACAAACATCTCTTAGCATTCATTATTGAGGTGTGCTAAATATTTCCATTTGCATGTATAGATATGCTTAGGATCCTTCAATATGCATGTTACACATGTTAGAAAGAAATAAAGTGTTATGTATTTGTGATAGTAATTCTTTACTTAATCTTAAAATGCTTTTCTCTTTGAATAGGTTTGTTTAGAGAAAATCTAAACTTAGGATTAATTAAAACACATAATAAAATATTCAATAAATAAAAATCACTAATGAATCTACCGTAGAAATTACTTAAGGTAGGGAGGAAAGAGAAGTTCTCTTCTCTTTCTTCTCTTCAACATAGTAATAATTGTGGATACATTCAAACCAAATAAAATCATAAAAATAAAATTAGCCAAATCAACTAAATCACATAAATGAAATCACCCTCTAAGTTGAACTCTGCATACTTAGAAAATTTTAACCTTAAAACCTATCTAAGACATACCACACAAACCTTAAATGACACACATTAGCTAAGTCACCACTTCTAGTCCTATGCTAGGTCGATGCATGGTTTGATATTTGCTTTTTTTTTATGATGTGATGTTTTAGTCTGATGGGGTGTATGTGCATAGACCCGAATGGTAGGATCTTAGTCTAACCATTGTCTTCTATAGGGATTGTACTTAAGTGTAATAAAAAATATAAATGCTTTTGTGTGCTTATATATAAGCATAATCCAAAATACAGTGGACTTGGTTACCCATGTGTGGGGTGCTAAGTCCAATTTATTCATATACATGCTTGGGATTGTGTGGGTTTTTTAGCTAATCTCTATTTAGCAGGTCTTAATTAGATATACTTTTCCCATTTTCATGTAATTATATAATTAGGATTTAGAATGATTGTTACAGGGGTTTAGGATGAACATTGGTCATAAGACTATGTCTTATGTGCTACGTGAAGCCTTTGGAGCTACCACCTTCTAACCAACTGAAAGAAGAAAGAAAAATAGAAAAAAAAGAAAGAAGAAAGAAGAATGAAGACCCCCATAACATGAATTCCTTCTTGATTGTAATTAATTCATTTGTAATTCAAGTTGTATAAGGGAGCTCTACATTTGCCTTTTGATTTGGGGAGAATTTCAAAGCCTTTATTCATTTGCACTAACTTTATAAATTATTTGATGTTTTTTTAGCTTGTGCATTAAGATGACATGTTTTCCTAGTTTCTTCCTTGCTTTGATGAATGGCCTAGATACGATTAGGCTCTTAGAGAAAAATAAATTTTTTATCCAACTAATCAACTCAAAATTAAAATTAACAACTCATCATTTAAAGCCTAAGTTATAAAAGCAAAATAAAGATTTAACCCCTTGGATGTTGTATGTTTTCACATCATGCATAAAAAAGCATCTTGTCTCTTGTTATGAGGGCTTCCACCTATGCTAGAGAACTTGGCTTGACCTTTGAGAGCCATGGTGGAAACACACCTCCTTTCTTGTTTATCAATCTAATTTCTTATGCATTAGCATGAATCCTATAACCTGTGTCAAATCAATAAAATGAAAATAAAACATAACAAAATTTGCATTAGATTTAAGTCATTAATCATGCCCTACATGATCTAGTCTCTTAAGGAGTGTGTTTAAGGACTTAGTCTCTTTCTAAATAAATAACAACCTAGTTATCTTGCAAAAGCATATGACTTGCCAACATGTATTTAAAGTTGTAAGAGGAGTTAGTTGGTGGCCACTCCCAGGTGATTGTAAGTCCAAACAGTCGGTGGTTTATCCTCTCTTATAGAGGTAAATCATATACTCATTTTTGCCTTAAATTTAAGTCGAGCTTTGGCTCTCGCCAAAGCCCCTTGATTTAGGTTCAGAGGTTGCTACTTCTTTTTGTGAGCCACAAGCATAAATCCTTACCTCTTAGGCATTCCCATGATCTTATGTCATTGAATTATAAGCCAATAATTTCTAATAAAAATTCAACTCAAATAAATAAACCACTTCAATTTCAAAAATATAAAGCCCAACCACAGGATACTTTGAGTTGCTTACTAGGTTTCCTAGTATCCTAAGCATCTCCTACTTATCTTTCTTTGGTTTCGATAATAACTCCCTCCTCTTGATCAATCCCACTTGATCTTCTAAAAAATAAACCAATTGATTGATCCCTATCTTTGTAATCTTTGGAGACAAATCATTTATCTTAATAGTATTCCTAAGAAATCTCATTCCTTAGGATGTATTAACTATGGGGGCTTACCTCCATAACTTAACAAACTGGTTTAAATCTTTGAGATAGTACACCTTCCCTCAATGTATCACTTAAGAAGGGATCTATGTGGTGTCCTAACAAGGCATATATTTTTATCTTCATCTATCTTTTCAAAAGGATAAGATGAAGATGGGATTATATATTTCACCACAGCACCCCAAAATATCCTATGTTTGGGCTTTATATTTTGAAATTGAAGTGATTTATTTATTTGAGTTAAATTTTTATTTAGAAATCTAGGGCTTATAATTCCACAACACAAGGTCATGGAAATGCCTTAGAGGTGAGGATTTATGCTTGTAGAGGAAGTAGCAAACTCTGAACCTAAATCTAGGGATCTTTGGCGAGAGTTAAAGCACGACCAAAATTTTAGGTGAAGATGAGTATTTGGCTTACCTCCATAAGAGAGGATAAACCACCCGATTGTTTGAACTTACAATCACCTGGGGGTGGCTGCTAACTAACTCCTCCAATGATTTTAAATACATGTGGGCAAGTCATATGCTTTTTCAAGATAGCTAAGTTGTTGTTTATTTAGAAAGAGACTAAGTCTTTAAACACACTCCCTAAGAGACTAGATCAAGTAGGGCATGATTTAATGACTTAAATCTAATGCAAATTTTGTTATGTTTTATTTTATTTCTTGATAGATTTGACATAGCTATGGGATTCATATGCCTAATGCAGAAATTTGATTATATGAAATCGAAGGAGGTGTATTTCTACCATGACTCTTAAAGGTCAAGCCAAAATTTATAGAAAGGTGGAAGTCCTAACAAGAGTGAAACAAGTTGCTTTTATGCATGATGTGGAAACATACAACATCAAGCTGGGGTTGCTAAATCTTTTATCTTGTTTTATAACCTAGGCTTTAAGTGAGGTTATGAGTTGTTAATTTTTTAGTTTTGAGTTGATTAATTGATAGAAGAGCTTAATTGCATCCAGCCATTCATCAAAGTAAGGAAGAAACCAGGAAAATATGTTATTTTAATGTACAAACTAAACAAACATCAAACAATTTATAAAGCTAGCGCAAAAGAATAAGAGGCTTTTGTGGTCGATCCACTGCACAAACCCGAAAACAAATTAGGTAGCCGAGCTCTACCCTTATACAACCTGGATTATAAATAAACTAATTACAATAAAAATGGAATTCATGTTATGGGAGTCTTCATTCTTCATTTCTCCCTTCCTCTTTTCTTTCTTCTTTTCATTTGGTTGGTTGGAAGGTGTTTGCTCTAAAGGCTTCACATGGTACATAAGACATAGTCTTATGACTAATGTTCATCCTAATCCCCCAAAACATTCATTCGAAATCTTAATTGAAAAATTACATGAAAATATGAAAAGTAAATCTAACTAAAACCTATATAAGAGATTAGCTAAACAAATCACACAATCCCAAGCATGTATATGAATAAATTGGACTTAGCACCCCACATGGGTAACCAAGTCCACGACTATTTTGAATTATGCTTAGGGTATAAGCGCAAAAAAAAATTTATAATTTTATTACAACACCCCTTAAGCATAATCTCAGAAGATAAATGGTTAGAAAAGATCACCTACCATCCTACCATACATACACCTTAACATCCGGACTAAAATATCACATCACAAAATAAAAGCAAACATCACCATGCACCACCCTAATATAGGACTAGAAATGGTGACTTACTAATTTGTGCCATTTAAGGCTTGTGTGGTATGTCTTAGCTAGTTTAAGTTTAGAGTTTTGTAAGTATGAAGGGTTCAACTTAGAGGGCTTTCATTTTAGTGATTTAGTTGATTTGGTTGATTTTATTTTATGATTTTATTTGGTTTGAATGAACCTACAATTAATTACTAAGTGTTGTAAAGAGAGAAAAGAGAGAACTTCTTTCCTCCTACCTTAAGTAATTTCTAAAGAAAGTTCATTAGTGATTTTTTAGTGAATGGCTTATTATTTGTTTTAATTAATCCTAAGTTAATATTTTTCCTAAACAAACTTAATTAAAGAGAAAGACATTAAGTAAAGTGAATTAATATGACAAAATACAAAATACTTTATTTCTTTCCAACATGTGTAACATGCATATGGATGAACCCTAAGCATATCTATACATGCAAATGGAAATGTTAGCACACCTTCATGATGAATGCTAAGAGATGTTGCTTAAGGAAATTTGTAATGTTTCATATATGCAATATTTTATTAAGTATAAAAGATGGGTTCTTTTATCCATTAATCAAATGCACATTTACATGTATGAAAGATATATGTGAGTACGATGCCATTATTTTCTAAACCATGGGTGTAAGGTACAAGACCTACTTGGGGCTACTTAAAGTCTCACAACCCTGGTGAGAATAATATACCACTTTTCTTAAATACATGTGCATGTACCAAAAAAAAGAATGGAAAAGAATCATGCAAAAGTTTATGTTTGTTTGTTTTGATTTGTTATAATTTACATATAAATGTGAAGTTCCCTCTTAAAGGATAACATAGGAATGAATTTAAGTGTTGTGTTCTTTTTTAAATGAACTATACACTTTGCAAATCCTATTCAAAATAATGTTAAAATAGAAGAGAAGGAAAAGTCACATAATACATATTTTATATTATACTCACATGCAAACTTATAGGTAATTATAAACATACCTTTCATTTGTAATATTTTATTTCTAAGTTTGGAAAATTATTTTTGGATTTAGTGATAATAGCCATTCATATTCTTACTTTATCCAAAATATGCAATTTGACATAAAGGAAACATTTCATTTTAATTTGATTTTCAAAAGACATGAATGCATGATTTTCATATGACATACACATTTAGCAAAAAAGAAATAAAGTGATGCAAGCATGTAATTTCATTCACCTTACTTAATTTCTAAAGATAATCCTATGGAATAAGATCATTTAAAGTGAATCAAATTATTTAAAGAAATTTTTTTTTATTTTGAGTTTGATTTGAATTTAGAAAATGTGAAAAGATTTGGTCCTAACCCATCTCCCACATATGTGTGTTGTTTTAGTTTAATTTTTAGAACCATTAGATTGATTTTATATTTTGTTTCGTTAAGGTGTAAATTAAGTTTATTAATTACCCTTACCTCTTAACATAATTATTCAAACAATTGTGAGCCAACATATGATATGCACCACATTGAATTTAAATGTAATGCACCCTAAGAAATAAAGGGCCTAATGCGTTGGCTCATAATTATTTATTAATTAAGCTAAGAATTTAAGTACTTTCATAACCCTTCCCACACATGTAGGTTGGATTTGATTTCCTTAAGTTTACTTAGATTATTGAACACCTAAGCATCTACCCAAGAAAGGATTGATTAAGTGATTAAGTTTTTGGATTAAATTTTTATTTTGAATTTGGTTAATTAAGCTATTTAATGAAATGATTAAATCATTAATCAATTTGTAAATTAATTAAGTTTTCATTCAAATGAAATAGACTTAGGGGAAAAGATTTTGGAAAATGCATCCTAATCTCATTCCCTAAGTCTATCCACTATTCCAAGATGATTAACAAATTTAATTAATGAATTTATCATCATTTAATTAGTTAATTAATCATTTAATTGATTAGAGTGATTAGAAGATAAGCAATTGCCTAAATTAGTCCAATAATAAATTTCAATAAAATGAGAGGCAGATCTCATCCCACTAATTAACCCTAAAGAGTTTGGAATAAATTATTGGAATAATTAAGGAGTAATTAACATAATTACATCCCTAATAAAACTTAAATTAAGAAAATATCATTTTTCAAAATCAATTAAAATTAATTTTATATTATTCCCCTTTGAATTATCTTTCAAATAAAGTTGAGTTTGTATTTTTTGGATTTTTCAACATTTAGTTATGAATATTTGAAGTTTCTGTAATTAAGAGGTCATTAAATCTTATATATAATGCCACATGGACCACTAACGGACACTTTCCACATGGATCCAACGGGATTGGTTATTTAAGTTGTCAAATCTTACATAGACTACACACTGCTTTCCTTGGACCGTCCGATTAAAATTGAAAGGTCTGGATTAAACCCGCATTCTCTAAAAGGTTAATCAGTAGATCTAACATATATTAATCAGGATCATCCATTCAAAATATGCGGGATGGACGGTCCATGATTCATCCCTGCCCTCGCCTGCGGGAGGTGGCGATCGTCCGTGCCTTGGGGCTTGATCCGAGCTCACGTGAGCTTGGATTGAGCAAAGATCAAACCCACACCATCAAGAAGAAAGAAGGAGAAGATCCAATGGTCAATTTCACTTGAGATTATACTTTCCTTCACAAAAGACCAAAGAAAATTGAGCCTAAGCTCGGTTTAGATTCATACCTCACTGGAGGCTATCACCGACGCTCCCAACCATCGAGTAGCTTGCCTAGTGGAGAAGCCTTGAAGGTTTGAAGGCTTGAGATCAAGTGGATCCTTCTATTGGCCAAGATGAGCTTCAAATGCTTGCATCATTGGTCTACACCTCTTATCCCTTGGCTTGAACACTTAGGAAATCCCTTGGGTAAGCTCGATTTGGTCCTCTGATGGTGCTTTCAAGACCAATTGGAGTTTGGTGGTGAATTGAGAAATTTGGAATTTCCAATGAGCTCCCCTATTTTAGCTTTGAAGAAATCTAAAAATGGAGAATTTAAATGAGCTTTGGAAACTTTGGGAGAGCTTGGCAATGCTTCCTCTGAGTTCCTATCACTCAATTGAATGCAAGAGATCTGAAATGAAGTGCAATTAGGGGGAGTATATCTCCCTTTACAAGGATTAGATAACCAAGCTTATTTCTTCCATTTTGATCAAATTGATCACAATGAGTGGGTTGGTTAGGCCATTTTAAGCTCCACATGGTTTAGTTTTTGCAGAGGAGTGGAGTGATGAGGTTTCCATGTGCTCATTTTAGTGGAGGAGTGACTCCATGTGGAGAATTAGGTGGCTGATTTTAGCCTTGGGTTAGGTTTGGTTGACCCAAACCCATTGGGTCATATGCACCACACTCATTAATGTCCACTTAGTCCACTAAGAGGGTGCCAAGTGGCCATGAAAAGGATTTGACCAAATTCCAAGTGGAATTGGCCATACGTTACCCCTTGACCTAGTAAAATGGTCATTTAGCTTTGATTTCAATTTAGCAGATTTAGAATAGTTTGAAATTGTTGTGCCAATTTTCAATGAATTTGGTGTTAATTTGATATCATTTCATGTTGACCCATTTAGGTCAAAATGGCTCAACTTGGGTCAAGTTGACCAATTGGTCAAATGGATCAAACTGGGTCAAGTTCATATGACCATTTGAAAAGTGTTGGCATCATTGGTTTGGGTCAATTTGGTTTATATTTTATTTTTGTTCATTTGATTTCATTTAGGTCAAATGGGTCAAGTTGACCAATTTGACCCATTTGACCTAGTTGGGTTCGATCATGAGTTGGTTTAGGTTTGATTGGTCATTTGAAATATTTTGCAAGCTTTGGTTTCAATCAATTTTGGTTTGGTTAAGTTTCAAGTCAATTTGACCTTTTAGGTCAAGTTGGGTTCATGATCAATTGGCTAGGTTGGGTCAGCCAATTAAGGCTTTGGTCAAGTTCAATAATTGGTTTAGAATGAATTTGACCCATTGGTTGCAATCAATTTGGATTAGATCAAGATTTGACATATTTTGACTTTTAGGTCATGTTGGGTCAATTTGGGTTAAGTGACCAATTGGGCTAGGTTAAGCTCAAATGATGACTTGGTCATGTTCAAGCGTTGATCATGAATTGGTTTTGGTCAATGATTTCAATCAATTTTGGCATATGGTAGATTTTTTTTTTTGGATTTCATTTTGGCTAAGTGTTGACTTGGTTTGACCCAATTTGAGTAATTGATCATCTCATGATGATTGTTGCTCACAATGTGAGGCTTAGGTGGGCTTAGTTCAATCCAATTTAGGTAGGATTAGAATTTGGTTCAAAAGGGTGTTTTAGGTCACTTTGGGTCAAGTGAGCCTAAGTGGGTCAATTGACTTGATCAAGGCTTGATTCAAGTTTGGTTGAACTCACATATGGACTTATCATTGATATATAAATCCGTTTGCAAGTGATTTGGAGTCAAATGGGTTTTGATTCATTTGATAATTTTCAAGTTCAAAGGATGAACAAGGGCTTGAGTTGGGTTTGAGTTTTTAATTTAGTTTTGGCTATTTGAATTTATATTTCATTTTTATTTGTGAATATAAATAAGAATATAAATGGGTTATGAGAAACTTTCTTGAATTTGAATTGATTTCAATTTGATATGAAGGAGTTTAAGGGTTTATGTTAAAAGAGTTTAGGTTGGAATTAGGTTGATTTGGATTTGATTTTTTTGAATTTAGTTTTGGTTATTTGAATTATATTTCATTTATATTTGTGAATATAAATGAGAATATAAATGGGTTGTGACAAAATCTTTTTGACTTTGAGTTGATTTGATTTGATTTGGGCTAAGTCCATAAGATGAAATCAAAAGTGACTTAGGAAAGATATTTGAATTTGGAATTCAATCATGGGTTTCAATTATTAGGAATTGATTCATGATTTGAGAAAAATCCACTGGAATTGATTTAAGGTTTGTTTTGGAATTGAAGTTGATTTGAGTTTGAGGTTGATTTGGATTTGGATTTGATTATGATTTGAGGTTTGACTTGAAAGAAAAAAGTAAGGATTTGGTTCAAGCTATAGGGTAGGCAAGTTTTCCTAACACCCCCAAGGCAAAATTCATAAAGCTAACTCTTCTAGGTCTCTGTAGGGTTAAGTGTTCACCTAATCACTAAGTGTCTTAAGACTAAGGAACTCTTAGTCTAAGAGGAGTCATGTGTCTAAGATGGAGGGGTTGAGAGCTCATTCTAAAAATGAGGCCAGACATGCATATGACTTAATTCTAGGTATAACTACACATGCAACATATTTCTTTTAGCACACTTTAAATGAAGGATGTTATTTACCTCATTTTTAGAATGATCCCTCAACCCCTCCATCTTAGGCATAGGACTTCTCTTAGACTTTAAGGGTTCCTTAGTCTTAAGACACATCTAGTGATTAGGTGGACACTCTCACCTAGCCCTAGAAGACTTAGAAGAGTTAGCCATAGGAAAAGGTCATGCCTTAGGGGTGTTAGGAAAATCTCCTACCCTTTAGCTTAAACCATTCCTCACTTTCCATCTTTCAAGTCAAACTCCAAATCAATTCTATTTGATTTTCTCTAAACTCAATTCAATTCCATGACTCAATTCCATGATTGAAACCCATGATTGAAATCTATGATTGAAACTCATGATCAAAATTATCAAAAATTCCCAAGTTCAAATTTCTTATGTCCTTAATCCTTTCTTAAGGACTTAGCCAAAATCATTATTCAAACTTATTCAAAGCTTTGAGATTTTCTCATAATACATTTATATTCTCATTTATATTATCATTTATAAATGAAATATAAATTCAAACCCATCAAATCAAATTCAAAATTCCAAATCAATTCATGAAAATTTTCTTAAGCCCCTTTAATTTTCCATTAAAGGACTTAGCCAAAATCAACTCTAAACCTTGACCAAATCACTTCAATTCCTTGGAATTTTCACAAAACTTATTTATATCCTCATTTATATGCTCATATAAAATGAAATATATAAATCAATCCAATCAAAGGAAAAATTAAATTCCAAATTTAAAATGCTTGAAATTCCCTTGAATCCTTAATTTTCCATCAATGGATTTAACCTAAACTTTGATCAAACCATTTCAAACTCATGGGATTTTCTCAAAATCAATTTATATTCTCATTTATGTTCTCATATATAAATAAAATATAAATATAAATCAATCAAATCCAATCCAAAATTAAATTTTAAATTAAAATTCTCTTAAATCCTTTAAATTCTCTTTAATGGATTTATCCCAAATCATGATTAAACTCCTTCAAATTCTGAAATTTTCTCATGATCAATTTATATTCTCATTTATATTCACATATATAAATGAAATATAAATATAAATCAATCAAAACCAAATTCCAAAATCAAACAAATCAATTCAAAATCAAATCTAAGCCTTTCAAAAAATCTTGAACTTAGCCAAATCACTAAATCAAGCCAACCTCTTGATTTTCTCTCAAGGTTCAATCAACTCTACAATCATGAGCTGATATATAAATCCAAACCTCAATCATTCAATCAAAACTCAAATAAAAAATCAAACCCAAGACCCCTTCATATTCTTCCTTTGAATATGAAATTTTCAAATGGATCAAAATCCATTTGACTTCAAACCACTTGTAAATGGATTTATATTTCAATCATGAGTCCATATACAAGATCAATCAACTTCAAATCAAGCTTTGACTAAGCCATTTAACCCACTTAGGCTCACTTGACCTAAAGTGACCTAAAGTACCCTTATGAGCCAACTTTTGATCCTAACCAAATTGGATTGAACCAAACTCATATATTCCTCTCATCATGATCATCATGGAATGATCAATCAATCAAATTGGGTCAAACCAAGTCAAACCTAAGGCTTGACCAAGTCAACACTTAACCTAAAATGAAACCTAACATAGTAAAATTCCACCATAAGCCAAATTGACTGAAACCATTGATCTAAGTTCCCTAATAACCTATGTTTGAACTTGACCAAGCCAAAATTTAAGCCTAACCGAGCAAAATTGGCCCACTTGACCCAAGTTGACCCAATTTGACCTAAAGGACCAAAATGTGTTAAAACATGATCTAAGCCAAATTGATTGAAACAAATGGGTCAAGACCATCCCAAATCACTTGTGAAACTTGACCAAAGCCACAATTGGCCAACTAGAACCAACCTAGCCCAATTGACCTTGGACTCAACATGACCTAAAGGGGTCATGTTAAGCCAAAATTGAACTTAACCTAAATTGAGTGAAAAAAAGATGCCAATCCACTCCATATGACTAACCTAACCTAAACCAACCCTTGACCTACCTAAATAGGTCAAATGGATCAAATAGGTCAACTTGACCCATTTGACCTAAATGAGTCATATGAGCCAAAATCAAATATATACCAAATTGAACCAAACCAAAGGCACCAAAACATTTCAAATGGACATATGAACTTGACCCATCCCTTGGTTTGACCTAATTTGACCAATTGGTCAACTTGACCCAAGTTGACCCATTTGACCTAAATGGGTCAACATGAGCCAAACCCTATCAATGGATTTCAAATCCAATGAAACTTGGCCAAACCTATTTTCCCAACATACCAAACATACCCAAGGTGAAAAAAAATAGCAAAATGACCATTTTACCCCTAGTCCATAGAACAAACTTTAGCCTAACCCATGGGTATTTTGGTCATACCCTCTTCACAATCACGTGAGGCTTTCCTAAAAGATCAAGGGGACTTAGTGATGAGTGGTGCACCCAACCCAATGGATTTGGGTCAACCCATTTGACCCATAGACCAAACTAACCATATAGCCTAAAATTCAATTTTCAAACTCCTCCTAAGCTTAATTTGATGCACATGGGAGGTTGCATTTAAGAGATTAACCGACCATGTGCAATGATCTAACCCTAAACAAACTCACTTGGTCAATTTGATCAAAATGGTAACTAATAGGTCGTCTGTGATTTCCATAGATATACCCCCCTAATTCAAAGAAAATTCACTACACTCACACTCGATTGAAGCCTGGAACCCTTAACAATCACCTGAGCATTCCCAAGGTCTCTGAGAGGATTTGATTTCCTCAATTTTGCATAGTGCAAAATGGGGAGCTCAATCCAATTTCCAACTTTCTACACTTGATCTTAATCCAATTCCTTCTACACACTTTCTAAAGACCAATTCAAACTTGCCCAAGAATCCATTTGAGTTCCCACAGAAGGAGAGCCTCAATTGGATCAAATCCATTGAGATCAAGTGGTGTTGGTCCATAGGAAGATCCACTCAACCCCAAGGCTTGAAACTTTCAGGGCTTCATCTCCACTGACAAGCTACCTCATCGTGAGCACGATCACCTATGAGGTATGTAATTTTTTGACCACTTAGCGAGGTGTTAGTCCTTTCAAAGGAATTTTCATTGCATGAGAAATCAACTGTTGAAAAGGTTGGTAATGAAGCCTAGATGGCGTGGGTTGAGTCTTGTATGATTCCATGCTATATCGGGCTCAAATCTCCCCTTGGATCATGGATGGTCTCCATTAAACCTCAGGAAAGAACTTGGCTCATCTCAGTTGTCCATTCGCACATTTTGGATGGACATCTAAGATTATTTGGCACATTTTAGAAATATTTATCTGTTTTAAATCACGGGTGAATCCTTAGTTGTCTGATCTTGATCGAACGACCAAGGATATAAGCGTGTGCGCCGCCAACTGCCTTCTTGATATGACATTTAAGTGGCTCATGGTAGACGCGTAAAGTGACCGCATCACGCCGCCATGCCATGAGTGAGATTAAGTGGGGATTAGTTGTTTACCTAATTAATTCCTAATTAATCCCTATAACTTCTAAAATTCATAACCCATCATAGAAAATTCAGAAAAATATAAGGAAAAATGCTATGGAAAGATAATTTCATCTAGAATATTCCCAAAAATATTTTTAATGGATTCTAAATTCCCCATTTGTCTGAATTTGGGTTTATTTTGGAATCTTAATTAGCTAATTATTCTTTAATTAGGTCATCAATTGATCTCAAACTTCTAAGATTCATTTTAGGGGATGACCTATGACTCCCTTAATTTCCTTGAGATTTATTGAGGGCTTAATTGGGAAAATTGCTATTTCATTCTCCCCCTTTGTAATTAAGGCTAATTAAGGTGTGATTAGTGGATTTATCCTATGATTAAGTTTGATTAGGGTCAGATCCAGTGGGTAGGGGTTTTATGTAATAATTTTGGGGCATTTACCCTAAGCTATTCCCTAAACCCCCTTTTTCTCTCCTTAATCCCCTCTTAATTAAGGGTTAACTCATTAATCACCCCCTTAAATAATTTTCAAAAATTATAAAAAGTTCCAGAACTTAATTAATCTATCTTAGGTCTAATTAAGGAAATTAAAACCCCTTTCATAAGTGTGAAGGGGTGTTTTAAAAGTACTTAAGTTAAACCCCTTAGCTTAATTAACTTTTAATAGTGAGCCAAATTTCCTTAGGCCTTTTCATTATTAGGGGCATTGCAAATTTAAATTCCTTGTGGGTTTTATGTCATCTCATTAGCTCAAATTACTTAGTTAATTTTTTTAAGGTGTTGTAGGTATGAGTTATGTAAGCCACTTAATGCATACCTTAACCTAATCAATGCTTAAAATGGATTTAATTATCTAAAAATTAAAACAAAATTCAAAATACATGTGGGAATAGGTTAGGAACAGCAAACTCATCTCACCTTTTCAAAATTAAAACATACTTCAAACTAAACAAAAATCATTTTGAAATTCACATTGATTTATTCTAAATTTTCTTCTTCTTTAAGAATGTCTTTAGGATTTAAGTAAAGTGAGTTTGTTCATATGCTTTCGATTTGATCTTTCCCAACATGTTAAGTTATATGCCATATGATTCATGCATTCATAATTTCATGTTTCAAATTTTAAAATAAAAATTGTTTACTTTATGTCAAATGTGCATGTGCTGGCTAAAGTAAAATATGAGTGGCTATTATCACTACTAAATCCAAAATATTGTCAAAACTCAAATTAAATATCAAATCTAAAGTGTGTTATTCATATTTTAATTATAAGCTTCCATGTGATGGATTATAAAAGCATGTTTAGCATAGGCTCTATTTCTTCCTCATGTTAGCATAGTTTTGAATAGGAGTTAGTAAGATGTAAGGTTCATTTGGAAAGAACCCAACACTTACTTAATCTCATACCCTATTCATCTCTATGCCATCATCTAAGAAGGATTTCCTATACTTGCATGAATAAATTGCATAAAAAAAAGGAATCCATTAAATAACTTTTGCATATTCCTTCCCCCATTTCATTTCTTTTATATACATGTTTGTACTTAAGGAAAGTGATATATTATTCTAGAAAACCATGAGGTTGTGAGGCTAGGTCTTGTACCTTACACCTCTGGTTAACAATGGCATTGTACTCACTTATGCCTTTCTTACTTTCATGTATGTATGTTTGGATAAGGAAAACCTTTTCTACTTAACAAAATCATGCATATTCAACTTCTAAATTTTCTTAAATGAATTACTTAGCATGCATCATAAAGTGTGTTAACTACTCTCATTTGCATATATAGATATGCTCAGGATCCATCCATATGCATGTTATATATGTTGAGAAAGAATTGAAGTAATATGTATTATGTGAATTTTGATTCATTTTATTTAATCTTAAAATGACTTTCTTTTTGAATAGGTTTGTTTAGAGTTTGTCTAAACTTAGGATTGATTAGAAGATGTAATCAAAATATTCAACTAAATGAAACTAAAAAATGAACCTAACTTTGAAATTACTTAAGGATTAGGTAAGGAAAGAGAAGTTCCCTTCTCTTTCCCTCTCTTTATAACTAGTAATTAATTGTAAGTTTCACTCAAACCAAATTAAAACATGAAATAAAATCAAACCAAAATATTTAACCATGTCCTTCACACTTAGAGAACTTGAACCTAAAGTCATAAGCTAAGCATACCACACAAACCTTCAAAGCAAGCACATTAGCCTAAGTCACCACTTCTAGCTTTAGGTTAGGTCGGTGTATGGTTTGATGTTATGTTTTGTTTTGTGATGAATGTTTTAGATTGAATGTTAGGGTGTATGTTCATAGAATGAATGGTAGGATGTGCTTAGTCTAACTATTCTTTTCTGCAAAGGATTGTGCTTAAGGGGTGATATTATAAATAAAAATATAAATGCTTCTTGCTTGCAGGTGCTTATACCCCTAAGCATAATCCATAGGCCAGGTGAACTTAGTCACCCATGTGTGGGGTGATAAGTCCAATATACATGCTTGGGATTTGTATTGTGTGATTTAACTAACCTTTATTTTGTAGGTGTTAGTTAGATTTTACCTTTTCCTTTTCATGTAAAAATTTGTATATTTAGGATTTTGGAATGATTTGTTATGGGGATTAGGATGAGCATTGGTCATAAGATCCCATCTTATGACCTTGGAGCATCCACCTTCCAACCATCAAAAGGAGAAACCAAAAGAAGAAGAAGAAAGAAGAATAAGAAAGAAAGAAGAAAGAATAAAGAAGAATAAAGCTTGAAGACGCCCATATCAATGAATTCCTTTGCTTAAATTGTAATTCAATTCATTTATAATCCATGTTGTATAAGGGTAGATCTCGTCACCCATATTTGATATTTTGGGTGGTGGTAATGCAACGCCATTTATTCTTTTTACGATTAGCTATATAAATTGTTTGATGATTTATTTAGCTTTTGCATTAAGTGACATGCTTTTCCTAGTTTCTTCTTTACTTTATGAATGACCTAGATGTGGATTAGGATCTTTAGGAAAAATAAATCTTTTACCCAACTTAACAACTCAAAATAAAATTAAATAACTCATAACCTCACCTAAAGCTTAGATTAATATCAAGATAAAATAATTAGCAAACCCTTAGCTGGATGAGCATTTCTATATAATATCATGCACAAATGCATCTTATTTCACTCTTGATTGGAGGGCTTCCACCTTTGTCAGAGAACCTGACTTGACCTTTAACGGTCGTGTTAGAAACTCACCTCCTATCATTTCGTTGATTTTGGCCAATAATCTAATTTCTCATCCATTAGCATTAAAATTCTATTAGTCTGAGTCAAAATAATTGTCCAAAATGGAAATAAAATTAAATTTGAGATGCATTAGATTTAGGTTAATTGAAGCATGTCCCTTTACCTGATCTAGTCTCTTTATGGAGTGAGTTTAAGGGCATAGTCTCTTTATAAATAATAACAGTCTAACTATCTTGCATAAGCATAAAGACTTGCTTACAAGTATTTAAAATCATAGGAGGAGTTAGTTGGCCACCTGGTAAAGTTCAAGCTATCGGGTGGTTTCTCCTCTCAAATGGAGGCAAACTGATTTTCCATTTTTTGCCTTAGATCTAGGATGTACTTTCGGCCCTCACCAAAGCTACCTAGATTTAGCTTCTGTGGTTACTTCTTCCCTTTGTGGGTCATAAGCATAATTCCTCACCTCTTAGGCATTTCCTTAATCTTGTGTTAAGGAATCTTAAGTCCTAAAATTCTAATGAAAATGTGACTCAAACAAATTAAATCAATTTCCAAAAATATAAAGCCCCATTTTAGAAAAGTTTGATATGCTCGTTTGGTTTCCTAGCATTTCCTACTTATCTTCTATTTTGGCTTCGATAATAACTCCCTTTTTGATCAATCCCATTTCATCTTCAAAAATATAAACCAATCGATTGATAGTCCTTATGTGGTGTTTATTTTTGAGATATGGGACACCATGCAAATCTTAGTGGGTACTTATTGAAGTAACTAAGTATGACATTAAGGAATGATGCACTATCTTGAAAGATAGAAATCACCACCCTATAATGGACCTAATCACCTAATAATGACTCCTAAGGCAAGTTGGGTCTTCAAAAATACCAGAGATCTTTCCCCTACTTTACATGAAAAAGTAAAGTAGGATTTATTTTAAGGCGGATTCTTTAAGTTCTCTATGGAGGCATGCCCCCATAGTTAATTACATCCTAAGGAATGTGAATTCCTTAAGAATACTCTCAATTAAAGTAGACAATTAGGGTCTCCAAAGATTTCAAGGTTAAGACTATCATTGGCTATTTGAAAATCAAATGAGATAGATCAAGGAGAAGACTTATTTTGGAATCCAAAGGGAGAAAGTAGGAAATGCTCATGATACTAGGAAGCCTAGTAAGAGCATTCCAATCTACCCTATAGTTTTATATTTTTGAAATTGAAGAAAGTTAATTATTTGAGTTGGCATTTTATTTGATTGATAGGGCTTATAATTCCACAACATAAGACTGTGAAAATGCCTAAGAGGTGGGGATTTATGCTTGTAGCTCACAAAGGGAAACAACAACCTTAGATCCTAAATCTAGGAAGCTTTTTTGAGGATGAAAGCATGAACTAAATATAAGGTGAAAATGGGTATATGGTGTATCTCCATAAGAGAGAATAAACCACCAGATTGCTGGACTTATTATCGCCTGGAGTGGCAGCCAACAAACTCTTCCTACGCTTTAAATTCATGTAGGCAAGTCTTATGCTTTGCAAGATGGAAAGACTGTAATTTATTTTGAGAGGAAACTAAGTCATTAAACTCACTCCCTAAGAGACGAGAGCATGAGTTGTATGAATCCATGACTTAATCTAATATAAATTTTATCAAATTTATTCAATTTTGGACTTTTGTTTTGACATGCTATGGAATTTTGTATGCCTAAATGCATGAGAACTTGATTATGGGCCAAATCAAGAGAGAAAGGGTGTTCATCCATCAAAGGCTCTCACAGTTAAGCCTTCATTCTCGGCAAAGATGGAAGCCCCTTAATAAGAGTGGAAGAATATGACATGCATGATATTACACATTCATTCATCTAGCTAAGGGGTTGCTAAAAATTTTATCATCTTGATTTAATTCATAGGCTTTATGGTGAGGCTATGAGTTATTTTAAATTTTAATTATGAATTGTTAATTAGAAAAATTAATTTCATCCTAAGATCCTACCGCATCTGCCACACATTCAAGCATCACCATAAAGAAATTATGAAAAATATGTCATTCTAATGCAATCTAAACACAACATCAAACAATTTTATAGACTACCATAAAAAAAATAAAGGTTAGGCGAATTTCTCCATACACCCAAAAGGAGAAAAAAAAAATGGGTAGCCAAGCTCTAGCCTTATACAACCCGCATAAAAAAAATAATAATGCTATTCTTCTTTCTTCATTTCTTCCTTCCCCCTTTCTTTGATTTGATTTGCTAAAGGCATCATGGGCACTTACTAAGCCTTCTAGCCAGCCATCCTAATGCCCCATAACACCGATCCTAATTCCTAATGCAAATTACATTAAAAATAAAAAATAAATCATACATTACAAAATAAATGTTACTAACATAGCATACAAATGGTGACTTATATGAATAATTGTGTGCTTAGAACACATGGGTAAAAGACTTTAAAGTTTCAATTTGGGTTAGTTTAAATTTTGTTTAAATTTTACCTGGGTGATTTCAATTTAAATGATTTAATAATTTATTTTTTTATTTTTATTTCACTTTTATTTGGTTAGAGTGATGTTTAAGTTTTCAAGAATGAAGAGTAGAATGAATTTCATTTGTAGACAAAACTCATCATATTCTACATCCTAACTCTAAAGAGTCTAAGGTCCAGATGTATCTTAATCAATCCATTTGAATTTGTATAATTCATTTGATTTGAATTTAGAATTTGAGTTTGTTTAAGCTTCATGTATTTAATTGATTAATTTTGGATTAAATGTGCTGATTTAATTACATCTTGATAATTCAATATCCTTAATATCTAATGAAGTTTAAGTTTGTTTAAATTCATGTGTTTTGATTAGTTAATTTTAGATTAGATGTTTTAATTTAATTAAATCTTGATAATTCAATATCCTTGATCTCTAATGAAGTTTAAGTTTGTTTAAATTCATGATTTATTTTAGATTAAATGTTTTGGTTTAATTAAATCTTGATAATTCAATATCCTTTTAAAATAATATCTAATTCTTTTCTTTGATTATAGTTATGTGACTTAACTTATGTTTATTTGATTTGATTATGGTTAATTCATTTGTAGTTTGATCATATTAGATTAATTTAGATTTTTATTTTGATTTTAAATGAGTTTGATTCCTTGTAATTAGGATTTTATTTTTTAATCTCATCCATTTGTCATATTTATCAAAGTTTGGTTTGCATTTTGATTTCATACACTTGATAGTTAATTAGTTTATCTTATTTAAGTTGGTTGAATGAGATTTGATTTGATTGCATATTAAATTGATGAGAGTCTTTCTTAATTTAATTTAATTTGATTTGATTTATTTGATTAGCTTTATTAGTCTATGGGCTTGCTTAAGTTCAATGTGTTTATTAGTTTAATTAAGAAGTGTGTTTAGCTTAATTATTAAATTAAATATGGGTTTGTTTAATTTTTAATTTAGTTTCATATTTGTTTAGGTTGATGATGTAATTAATGACTTATTTAGGATTTGATTGGCATTTAATTTCTTTTTGATTATGTTCAAATTTATGTTAAATTAAGCTTAAGTTTAATATGATTAATTTGATTAACATAATTAGCTTGTTTAAGAGGTGTGATCAATTATTAAATTAAGTAAAGATTTGTTAATTTTTTTTAAATTTGATTTCATATTTGTTTAGGTTAATGATGAAATTAATGACTTAATGATTTAAGTTTAAATTAAGAATTTATTAGTATTTAATTGCAATTATGTTTGATTAAGTTTAAGTTTAATATGATTAATTTGATTGACTTTAATTAGTTTACTTAAGATGTGTGATCAAATTAATTAGTAGATTAATTAAGTGTTTGATTTCAATTAATTTTAATATGATTTATAAAGTAAATTTGATTTATTAAGATGGTGGATTAATTTATTAAGTTTGCATTAATTAGGTGTTTATTCAATTGGATTAGCTTAAGGGTAATTAGTTTAATTAAGGAGTGTGTTTAAGTTAATTATTAAATTAAATAAAGATTTATTTAATTCTTAATGATGTAATTAATGACTTAATGATTTAGGTTTAATTTGGGTTTTGATTAGTATTTAATTTCATTTTGATTATGTTTGATTAAGCTTAGGTTTAATATGATTAATTTGATTAACTTAATTAGCTTACTTGGTGTGATTAATTGTTAAATTTAATTAGGTTTTGATTTAAGCTTAATTTTAGAGTTAGCTTTAATGTAACTTATTTAAATTAATTTGATTAATTAAGATGATGGATTAATTCATTAAGTTTGCATTATTTAGATGTTTGACTAATTAAGTTTGATTAAGTGTAATTAAATTTTTAAATCATTAGATTAATTATGGTTTTATTTAATTAGAGTTTATCAACATAATTTCCATCATTGTTTGATTAAAGGTTTATTGTTATTACCATCATTGCCACTAAGTGAATTAATTATTTATTTCATAAGTTTAATTATTTATGATTAGAGTTTTATTTGATTTGATTCATTTATTATGTTTGTTTGATTTCATTAACACGTTTGATTTAGTTCTTAGGTTGAAATATTTAATGGTTAATTAATTATCTTATTCCCAATGGATGTGATTTAATCATATGTTAATTAAGTTTACTTTAACTTTATTTGGTTTAATTTGATTAATATCAAATGATTATGTTGACTTGGTTTGTTAATCAAATTGGTTTTTAGTTTATTTAATGATTAATTAGTTTCAGTTTATTTATATTCATTAAGGAGTGTCATATGATTAAGACTCCATGCTTAGTGTAGGTTTAGTTATACTAGTTAAACCCATGTTAAAGTTTCCAAGATCAGTTGAATTTTAAGTTTGATTTAAGATTTAATCATTTAATTGAGTTTTATTGATTTAAATAGGTTTAATCATACTTAATTTAATTTTATCTAAGAATGATTTTTTTTTCGATTTGAGATTTGATTAATGATTGCTTAGATGCTACTTCATTTTTGATTTTTATTTGATATTTAAATTATTTTTAGATTGTGTTTTAATTATCTCCTTAATTGATTAAACTCTACTCTTAAGTGTTTGTTTGGAGTTCATTAGGATTTAGAAGATCACATTATTTTTGTAAGAGTCATAGATGTCAATTGAAGTGATTTAAGCCATTTTGAAGATTTTCTAAATTTCTAAATTTTTATTTGATTTATTTTATTAAAATGGACAATCTAAACTTCAAAATTTAATTTCACCCTATCTAGAAGTCCTTTTCACTTGAAATTTCTATTGTAGTGTTTTAACTTTAATTTCAATCTAAAAAATTTCAACTTAATCTAACATATATTTTTGGTTTAATTAATAAAATTTTATTTTCACTAAAACTTAAATTAAGCTCAAAATACTTAAAGAAATTTGGGAATTTTGACATTGTTGGATTGCTCTTGGAAAGACAAATCCAACGAACCTTTATTTGCAATGTTTGGTTAAGTATTTTATTTTGTATCATTTTTTGAAGTTTTAGGTAATTTAAATTAATTTTTAAATAAAAAATCGGCGACACCGATGTCGACATCGGACGGAAAGACTAATCAACGAGAGACCCACATTATTCTCTAGACCGCCCAATCGAGATCGAGTCGCATGAAAGCATGTGATCTAGAGGCCAGGATGTGCGATCTGAGCCATCCAATCGAGTGAACCGCATCGATCAGACGGTCCAGATCTTATCATGCGGTCCGAAGGCCCAGATCGTGTGATCCGAGCCATCCGATCCCGTGAACCGCTTGATCGGATGGTGGCTATAGCCCGCCGGACGGTGAGCAGTAAAAGCAAGCTTTTAAAGGGAATAATAGGGTTTTCTAAGTGAAAACTTGTCCAAATGGACTCATTTTCTTGCCCATTAGCACCCAAAAAAATCTAATTTTTTATTGAGATGATTAAAAGTAAAAATGCAAAATTATCTAGGGGAAATTCCAAAAATTGTAAGAAAATTAACACAAAATGCGAGAAATCCTAAGGCTAGCTAAAGTTTGGCAAAATTTACCTCACCGGGGATGGTTTTCGGCAGCGGTGAAGATCCAAACGAACTCCTAGGTATGTGAGGAATCTTTGGAATGATCTTTAACCCTTGCCTCCCTTCGAAACATCATCTTGTATGATATTTACCATTTCTTCATAGAAAAAATAAATATTTGTATTTTTAAGCTCAAAAATGGCTCAAAGAGGTGGGGGATGGGTTCCTTTTTTGCTTTAGGGAGCTTTAGGGGGCTGAATGGTGGCGGGAGTAAGAGATCTAAAGCCTTATTTCCCCCTCTTTTTATAATGGCCAAAAATCCATTCTTCTTTGAACTTTTTTGGCTCCAAATTTATTATCATCTTGCTTGGGTGGTTAGGATGGAAGATGGATTGATTGAGGACTTTGGATTTTTGCTCTAAATTCCTCTCTTGTTGCCATATGATTAGCTCTATTCAATGCAAATGTTGGGGAGAATTTAAGTGCATGTGATGGGGATAATTAAATGAGGGATGGAATCCTATGTGGGGAAGATCCATGAGGGATTTAAATGGGATGGTTTGATTTTTGGCTGATTCCAAATGGGTTTGGGTCGGGATTCATCAACCCCAATGGGTCATGGTTTCAAGGATTAATTTAATTTGGGTCATATGGGTCATATTGGGTCAAGTTGATCAATTTGACCAAAATTGGCCAAATTAGCTTGGGTTATGGGTTGATTCATGTTCAATTACTAATGAAGATGAATGTGGTCTTGGTTTGAATTAATTTGGATTTAATTTAGGATTTAGGACAAATTGACCCTTTAGGCCAATTTGGGCTAGGTGGTGTCAAGTTGACCAATTGGGTTCGATTGATCAAATTGGGTTTAATTATGACTTTGGTCAAGTTCAATAATCAATTTGGAATGCAATTGAGCCATTGGTTGTAATTAATTTGGGTTAGATCATGATTTGACCATATTTTGTCTTTAAGCCAAATTAGGTCAATTTGGATCAAATGGCCAATTGGGCTTAATTTAGCTTAATTGGTGGTCAAGTCATATTTAAATATTGATTTTGGGTTGATTCAAATCATTGGTTTCAATCAATTTGGTGTAGTTTTGGCTAGTTTTATTTATTTGGGCTAAGGATTGACTTGGTCAAATGACTAATTTGACTTGGTTAGACCCAATTGATTACAATTGATCATTCTAGGGTGATCAATAATCATGGTGGAAGGTTTTGGTGAGCTTGGTTTAATCCAATTTGGGTTGGATTGGAAGTTGGCTCTTGACCTAAGTGAGTCTATTGGTTTGGTTTTGATTCGAGTTTAGTTGAACTTATATATGAGCCCTAGATTGAAATATAAATTCAACGGCTATCAATTTGGAGTCTAAGGATTTTGGCTCATTCAAAATTTTCAAGTCAAAAGGGCTAAGTTGGGTTTGACTTGGGTTGGTTTCGATTTGATTTGATGATTGTAGGTTTCATTTATATTTGGGTAGATAATTGAATGAATGATTGACTCAAGAGAAAATTCATTGGTTTTGACTTGATCTTGATAGAATTTGGCTAAGTCCAAAGAATTGGCTTAAAGGGTTTGGATTGAGTTTGGATTTGATTTTTGATATAGTTCTGTCATTTGAATTTGGATTTCATTTATATTTGTGAATATAAATGAGGGAATAATTGATTTATAAAGAGATCAATTGAGTTTGATTTGATCTAAGGTCATTTTGGCTAAGCTTATGAATGTGGTTCATATGGCTTAGAAAGGGTCTTAGGATTTTGATTTTGATTTTGGGTTGAAGTCAAATTTTGAAATTAGATTTGGAATTTGAATTTTAATTTAAGATTTGGTTTGAGAATTGAATCTGGGCTGATTTGAGAAAGCGTATCTAGATTGGGTTTAGCATGGGATAGGTAATTTGTTAAGCTTAAGGTATAGCCTAATCTTATGATTAACACTTCTAAGTCTGACTAGGTTAAGTGTTCACCTAATCACTAGAACTTTTTTGACTAAGGAGTTCTTAGTGTCTAGAAGAGTCCTAAGTTTAAGAAGAGGAGGTTAAGAGCTCACTCTAAAATTAAGGTCAATAAAAGGACCCCCAATAGGTGTGGTGTAACTGACAAGACACACTACACATATCTACGTTGACCGGAATGATCAACAACATCCAGAAGATTGCAGCAAACAATGAAAGTGATCTATACCTAGACCCGAAAGGTAGATTTATAAGTCCAAAGGGGTAGTCTACCCGCCATAAGGTAGGACTATCTGACCTAAGGGGTTTCTATTCGTGTGCAATGATTGTACTAGGAAGATGGCATACAGAACTTATATCTTCCAAAGTAGGGATCATTGATATCGATGGTAACAAATCGGACTACCTAAGCGACTACTAAGTGAGTGTGTGGGGTCTTACCTCAACTCAAGAGTAGATGATTAATTTGATTTATATTGATTTGATTTGAATTGATTTAATTTAATTTGGTGTTAGTTGTGGACCCTATTAGGCGATGGACCCACCGAGAAGGAGCTACGCCTTGCCTTAGATTTACAAGTCCAAAGGGGTAGTCTACCAGCCACAATGTAGGATTATCTGGCCTAAGGGTTGCATTTCGGTGTGCAATGACTATACTAGGAAGAAAGCATAGCGAACTTACATCTTCCAAAGTAGGGATAAGTCATTGGGGTAATCTGTCGATGGCACAACAGATCAATCCCGACCTAGGGCGACTACTAAGTGAGCATCGGGGGTCTTACCTTAACTCAAGAGTAGTCCTGATGATTAATTTGATTTATATTGATTTGATTTAATTTAATTTGGTGTGTTACATTGTGGACCTTGTTGCCGTGTGATGGACTCACAGAGAAGGGGCTATGTCGGCCTCGACCTGTCTCAGATTTACAAATCTAAAGGGGTAGTCTACCAGCCACAAAGTAAGACTATTCGTCCTATGGGTTGTCTTTCGGTGTGTATGACTGTACTACAAAGAAAGCATAACGGACTTACATCTTCCAAAGTAGGGATCAACACTTGGGGTGATCTATTGATGGCACAAAAGACCAATCCCGACCTAGGGTGACTATTTGAGTGAATGTCACTGTGGACTCATATCGACTCAAGAATAGTTAAAATTAATTTATTTTTAGATGAACCCTAATGGTGTGCGATGGATCTACTAAGAAGGAGCTAATATCATCCTAGACCTATCTTAGGTTTACAAATCCAAAAGGATAGTCTACCAGCCATTAGGTAGAACTAACCAACCTAAGGGGTGCCTTTCTGGTCAATAAGTTAGAAGAAAGCGGGACTCTCATCCTCCAAAATAAGGAACCACTAGGGTGATCGGTCGCTTGTGCAACAAATTGGGCCCGACCTAGGGCTACCATCAGTTTGCAATGATCATGCTGGAAAGAATGCGTAATAGAGTTATATCTTTCAAAGTAAAGATGACCGCCGGGGTAACTCGTTGGTGGCAAAACAAGTTGAACCCAACCTAAGGCAACTACTGAGAGAGTTTCAACCTAGGGACTTATCTCAACTCAAAGTAGTCAGACAATTCCTATATGGAATTTTATTGACACTACCCTAAAGATACAATGCCTTCTTGGGAAAGGGGCCATTAGGGGCTTGAATTCTTAATCCACAGGAAAATTAATTTTGTTTATTTATTTAGTTTATTTTAACGTAGACCCTGTTGGTTTGCAAGGGATCAAATTGAGAAAGAGTTTATATCAGCCTAGACCTATCTCAGATTTACTGAACCAAGGGAGAATCTGTGCATCCACTGAACAAATTCTCCAACCATAGGGGTGGCTACTAGGAAAGAGGGACTATCCAATCCAAAAGTAACCCATGTAGTGTCTAAATGGGGTTGCAAAGGACATGATCCAAATAGAATTCAGGGGATGGGGCCACTAAAGGCTTAATCCAACACATTGGAGAAGATGACATGGCAAGTCATATATCAAATAGGTATTTAGTGGCCAACTCAAGGAGAAAGCACGGGACTCACATCTGCCAAGAGTGGTGTATCCACCAGGTGAGTCATTGTTAGCATAGTGAACATCAACCAACCTAAGGTATTCGTCAATTTGTGATAATTAGCCTAGGAAGAAAGCTTGGGGATTCACATCCTTCAAAAGCGGAACTAATTGCTGGGATAGTCTATCTTCGGCTCGACAGGTGTCATCTGACCTAGGGAGACTAATGAGTGAATGCCCTAACAAACTTACATCGACTCAAATGTAGTCAAGAGGAAAGGAGCCTCTAGGAGACTTACCCTAAACCTCAAATATACTCAACCTAGTTAGTACATGATGGCTAGTTCAAGAAGAAAGCACGAGGACTCACATCTCCTTAAGCAAAGTCAACATGAGGTAGTTCACTAGCTGGGCAGTGAAATCTACCGTACTAACAAGGCGCTTGTTGGTTTGCAATGGTCAAGTTAGGAAGAAAGCATGAGGACTCACATCCTCCAACAAGTGACCACTGGGATGACATACTAGCGAGGTAGCATATAGACCCGACCTAGAGCAGCTAATGGGTGAGTGCCACAAGGGGCTTGCTCCCACATCAAAGTAGCTTGAGACAAAAGATATATGTTTATTTATGTTGTGAAAGGGGGAATAGGATGCTTGTCATATACCTATCCTAAACACATCAAAGAATTGATGAAATGGTGTCACAGGGGAAATTATGAGTCCACCAAGAAAGGATGTCACTCGGGTTTTCTTACACCTAACTTAGTTGTACTAATCAAAATAGGATGCCTCTTGGTTTCTCTTACACCTATCTTAATAGCACGGGAGGATCATTTTGTAGTTTGTGTTTGTGTTGTGGAGGGGTAGGATGCCTCTTGGGTTCTCATACACCTATCCTAAATACATCATGGTAGATTAACAAGCAAAAGATATTTCTAACACAGAAGAAATGAAATTTGATATGAAAAAAGTTGTATTGATAACTATTTTCAAACAAGATTTATGGATAGTATTTCTTTAAGTATAGCCCATTGATTGGAAGCATCGAGCGGTCTCCTTTACAATTTATGAGTTGATAAGATCCTCCTTGGTAAGACTTCTCTATGGAATAAGGGCCTTCCCAAGTGGGTTCAAACTTGTCTTCTATCTTTTGATAGGCAATAATTAGTCTTCTTAAAACTAAAACAAGCTCTCCTACTTAGGACGGACCAACATGTTATGAGTTTGAATCATCTTTGCTTTGTATAACTCAAGGTTCTAGCATTCCCGTAGGTGTCTCTCCTCCAAACCTTCAAGCTCTTCCAACCACAACTTGGCATTCTGCTCCATTGTGAGTTTACTACACATGGCTATCCTTAGTGATGGGAGTTAAACTTCTAATGCTAGAACAACTTCGAACCCATACACTAAGGAGAAAGGGGTAGATTGAGTTGGAGTTCTGTACATGGTATGGTATGCCCACAGGGCTTCAACCAACTATTCATGCCATCATTGTTTGTTGTCATCTAGTGTCTTCTTTAATATTTGGATGGGAGTTTTGTTGAAGGCTTCTACTAAGCCATTTGCCCTTGGATAGTAGATGGTAAAGTATCTTCAATCTATGCTATCTCTTTGAGTAAAGCTATTGATTTTAGTGGTCTTGAATGTAGTACCATTATCGATATAATTCATCGAGGCACGCCGAACCTACATATGATATGGTTCCTAAAAATCTGGAGCACATGTTGAGCTATGACCTCTCTGAGTGGGATTGCCTTTGCCCACTTGGAAAGTAGTCAGTAGCAACTAGAATGAATTGATGACCTTTGGAAGAAGGAGGATCGATCGGACCCATAATGTCAGTACCCCAACACTCAAATGGCCATGAGGCTAATGTAGGATGTAGAATGTTGGGTGGTTGATGTAGGACCACATCGTGTACCTAACATTAGTGGCATCTCGTAGCTACGTCCATGTAGTCTGTGATCATCGAAGGCTAGTAGTATCCTAGTCTCTTGATCTTAGTTTTCATCTTCGAACCGGATTGGTGTGCTCCACATAAACCTGAGTGTACCTCGATCATGATCCTATGAGCTTCATGTTTGTCTAGACAACGTAACCATATATGATCGAAGGACCATTAGTACAACGTGCCATCCACGAGAGCATAGGAAAGGGTTCTCTACTTCACCTGGCGTGCAAGTGATTTCTCTTGAGGTTGTTTGCTATTATGTAGATAATCCATGAATGGTTTCCCCCAGTCTGACTCCTCATCCTTTTTGGCAATGACAACCTCCCCTTCAAGAGAGAATCTCGAGTCAACAGATCAATAAAGGATAAGACTTATCTATTTTGGAACCTTATTGGAATGGACTCATGTTCTGGACATGCCAACTCTTTGGAAAGCTTGGCTAATGCGTTTACTACTACATTTTCTCCTCGAGGAATCTTGTAGATGATAACATCTGGGATTTGGGCCAACAATTCTATGGTATACTTGTGATAACGATGGAGCTTAGGCTTTAGAACCTCGTAAGACCCAGTGATTTGGTTGATGACTAATTGAGAATCTCCAAAGATGTTGATACTCCACATGCATAGTGTAATGACTAACTCTAAATCGATAATCAAAGCCTCATATTCAGCTTTATTGTTGGTGCATGGATTGGACAGATGATATGAGAATCTCATCACATCGTGGTCTGGAGTTAGGAGAACTATTCCTACCCCTGTCTTCTCTGGGATAGTAAATTGTGGTTCTTCTCCTCTTTGAGTGGAAGCTACACCATCAAAGTACATCTCCCAGTGGTGAGCACTAGTACCCCCTAAGTTCATGATTTGTTCATCAGGGAGATCATTATTAAGCAGAGAATCAATAGGGAGTGGATGCACCGCTAAGAAATCCATAAGTGCTTATCCTTCTACGGTGTAGAGGGGTACGAATGTTATATCAAACTGAGACAAAGTCATGGACCAATGCACCAACCATCCAGATAAGGTCGGCCATGTCATGAGACATTATAGTGGATTGACTCTAGAGATCAAGTTCACCTTATGAGAAAGCATGTAATGTCACAACTTTTGGGATGCAAAGATTAAAGCTAGGCAGTGCTTTTTAATAGGTGGATAGTTTGCCTCAGCAGGGATTAGATGATGACTAAGATAATAGAGAGTATTCTCCTTCCCTTCTTCATTGGTTTGAGCCAAAAAAGAGCCAAGGGAGTCATCTAATGCAGTAGTATATAATATGAGCGGCTTGCCCGGGATAGGGGCTACTGGAATTGGCGGCGTCATTAGATATTGCTTGATGTCTTCGAAAGCATGCTGGCACTTGCCATCCCATTTGAACATGGCATCCCATCTTCCTGATAAGTTGGATATGAAGCATCTTAAATACGCCAAGCACCCTTGAAATGATCTTAGTTGTGTAGGCTTTTAGGGGGTAGCATTTCTAGTATCTCTTTGATCTTTTTCAAATCAATTTCTATTCCCCGGTGTTGGACAACAAACCCAAGGAATTTTTTTGAAGCTACTCTGAATGCACATTTCAAGGGGTTCATTTTGAGGTTGTATTATCTTAACCATTCAAAAACTACTCTCAAGTCAAGGAGTCGGTCTTCCTTTTCTTTGCTTTTAATAATGAGATCATCAATGTAGCATTCAACTTGATGATGAATGAGTTCATTGAAGATTCAATTCATGGCCTACTGGTATGTAGCACTAGCATTTTTGAGCCTGAAGGGCATGACCTTATAACAATATATTCTAACCGGGGTTTGAAAGGCAGTGATTCTTTCATCCTCTAGGGCCATTTTAATTTGGTTGTAGCAAGATGACCCATCCATAAGAAAGAATACTGCATGAGATGAGGCGATGTCCACCATTAATTATGGTATAGGAAGTGGAAATTCATCCTTATGACATGCCTTATTTAGATCCCTAAAATCGACGCATATGTGAATTTGGCCATTCTTTTTCTTAACTGGGATGACACTGGCCAACCAGGTAGGATATTTTTCTTACCTAATAATTCAAGCATTGATCAATTTTTGGATTTCAGTAGTGACATACTGTTCAATGTCTAATCGTATGCGTCTAGGAGCTTGCTTGATAGGGTTAGCATTAGGTTCTATAGCTAGTTTATGGATTGCTATGTCAGGAAATAGACCGGGCATTTCTTTGTAACACCATGCAAAGCAATCCTTAAACTCAATCAATAGATTTACTAAATCATTGGTTTCTTTTTCATTCAATAGAGAACTGATGTATGTCGGGCGTGGATTGTCTTTGGTTCCCAAGTTAATTTCTTTAAGTTCATAAATGGTTGATCTGATCTCTTCTTTGAACTCTGGTGGTGCATCTCTAGTTTCAAACTCATTTGGATCATCTGAAGTTTCTAAGCATATTTCCCCATAAGAGTTAGCTTGATTTAAGAAGAACCTATCAGATGCCAAATGATTTATGATGACCAGGAAATGGTTGTCATCCGACCGACCCACTGTCAATCCTAGTCCTGGTCTTGATTGAGGATGTTTACTTTGATTGCCCCATAGCCTTTCAAAGTACTCTGACATGTGTTTAGACCAAGTATGTGGGATTAATCCCTTCTTTGCTAAATTATGAACACAAGGGGAGTACCTATGAAAAGGTAATTCTATTAAATATTTATATGAATCATCCTTAAGTTCTACATCGACTTCCTGACTTGAGGATGATGCTCCCAACAAAAATCTCTTTGGCTTGACATTTGTGGATGACTTGGGGGCCTCCTTAACTACTAAACCTTCAACTTTTTGGGAAGAAAGTAAAGTTAGAGCTAAAGTTTCCAACTGCTGACTGATTATTCTACATAATAATGATTTAGAAACACTCATGCTTTGCTTAGAGGCTTGATCTTCATCACTGTCTAGCTTGAATGTCACCTTCAAAGGGTCCCGCTGAGAGGGGTTGGTTGGTGTGCTAACCACGTGAGACTCATCCTCCGAACTGGACTCTAAGTCTATGTGGATAGCGGGGGTACTTCTGTGAGCTGAAACATAGCTCCTACTGGTTGGCCATCAGCAAGGAGGTCTTCCACCTCTAGAATTGCCTATGAATTTACCTCTTCCTCTATATGGTGGGGGTCAAGTCATCCTACCTATTTGTTCATATGGAGGAACAAATTGTGGGTGGGATGTAACATCTGACTCTACCTCTTCCTCGGTGTTTGATTCTAACTTGTATTTTCATTTTCTTCTTTTTTTTTTATTTTTTCTTTTGTTCTTCTTCTTTTATTTCTTTTCTTTTTTTTTTGAACATTCACCAAGCTCTCAAGAATAAACTTTTTTGATTTGGAGGAAGATAGTAGGTTGCGTCCTCATATATTTTGACCTCTCTAATTGAGAATTGCTTCAAGTCTCCTTTGACACAATACTCGATTCTACTTTTTCTAAATTTGATGCATTGGTGCAAAAAAGATGGAATTATGTTATTTGCATGTATCCAAGGCCTACCAAGCAAAGCAGTGAAAGATGTATCTTACATGAAAAAGTAAAGTAGGTTTTATTTTAATCGTTCATTAAGTTCTCTACAGAGGCAAGTCCCCATAGTTAATTACATCCTAAAGAATCAAATCCCTTAGAAATACTCTCAATTAATGCAAATGATCATTGCCTCCAAAGATTTCAATAGGGTAGGACTATCAATCGATTAGTTTATTTCAGAAGATCAAATGAGATTGATCAAAGAGAGAGTTATTATCAAAGCCAAATAAAGATAAGTAAGAGATGCTCATGATGCTTGAAAACCTAGTGAGTATCTCAAACTATTCTATGGTTGGGCTTTATATTTTTGAAATTGATTTAATTTGTTTGAGTTGAATTTTTCATTTAGAAAAGGACTTATGATTCCATAACACAAGATTAAGAAAATTCCTAAGAGGTGAGGATTTATGCTTATGGTCCACAAAGGGGAGAAGCAACATTAGAACCTAAATCTAGGGAGCTTTGGCGAGGGTCGAAAGCATAACCTAAATCTAAGGCAAAAATGAGTATTTGGTTTGCCTCCACAAGAGAGGACAAATCACCAGATTGCTTGGACTTACAACCGGGGTGGCCAACTAACTCCTCTTATGGTTTTAAATTTATGTAGGCAAGTCATATGCTTTACGTAAGTTAGCTAGGCTATTATTTATTTAGAAAGAGACAAAGTTCTTAAAATCACTCCTTAAAGAGACTAGATCACATAAAGGTATGCTTCAAATGACCTAGATCTAATGCAGATCATATTACACTTTATTTTCATTTTTGGACAATCATTTTGACTCAGTCTAATAAGATTCATATGTTTAATGCATGAGAAATGGGATTATTGACCAAAATCAGTGAGATGGGAGTAGGTGTTTCCATCATGGCTCTCAAAGGTCAAGCCAAGTTTCTATAGTAAAGGTGGAAGCCCTCCAATCAAGAGTGAAAATAATATGCATTTGTGCATGATGTTATAAAAAATAATAATCATCCAGCTAAGGGGTTGCTAATTCTTTTATCTTGATTTTTAGAAGCTTTAGGTGAGGTTATGAGTTCTTTATTTTAATTTTAAATTGTTAAATTTAGTAGAAAATTTATTTTTTTTCCTAAGAGCCTAATCCACATCCAGGCCATACATAAAGCAAGGAAGAAACTAGGAAAAGGATTCCACTTAATGCAGAAGCTAAACAAATCATCAATCAATTTATAAAGATAATGCAAAAGAATAAGAGGTAATTTATGGTTGAGCACCACCGCACAAACCTGAAAAATAAATTGGGTAGTTGAGCTCCACCCTTGTACAACCTAGATTACAAATGAAGTAAATACAATTAAGCAAGGAATTCATTATTTTGGGGGTCTTCAAGCTTCATTTCTTCATTCTTCTTTTCTTCTTTCTTCTTCTTTTCTTCTTTCTTCTTTGGTTCCTTCTTTTGAATGGTTGGAAGGTGGTTGCTCTAAAGGCTTCATATGGTACATAAGATGTAATCTTATGAACAATGCTCATCCTAATCCCCATAACAATCATTCTAAAATTCTAATTGTAAAAATTACATGGAAAAGGAAGAGTAAATCTAGCTAACACCTACAAAACAGAGATTGGCTAAATGAACACACAAATCCCAAGCATCTATATTAGACTTATCACCCCACACATGGGTGACTAAGTCCACCTGGCCTATTGGATTATGCTTAGGAGGATAAGCACTTGCACAACAAAAGAATTTATATTTTTATCTATTACAGTGCCCCTTAAGCATAATCCCCAAAAATGATGATTAGACTAAATCATCCTATCATTCATTCTACGCACATACATCCTAACATCTAGAATAAAATATATATCACAAAATAAGAGCAAACATCAAACCATGCACTGTCCTAATCTAAAGCTAAAAGTGTGACTTAGCTAATGTGCGTGCTTTAGAGGTTTGTGTGGTACGCTTAGCTATGGTTTTAAGTTAGAATTTTATAGGTGTGAAGAATGTTAAACATAGATGAGGGTTTCATTTAAGTGGTTTAATTTTTTTGGGTTGGTTTTATTTTATGTTTTGATTGGGTTCAAGTGAATCCTATAATTAATTACTAAGTTATAAAGAGAGAGAAAGAGAAGAGAACTTCTCTTTCCTTCCCTAACCTAAGTAATTTCTAAAGCGGATTCATGTTTTAGTTTTATTTAATGAATGTTTTATTGCATGTTTTAATTAATCCTAAGTTAGATGAACTCTAAACAAACCTATCCAAAATGAAAGGAATTTTAATATTAAGTAAAGTGAACTAAATTCACAAAACATACATCTCTTCATTTCTTTCCCAATATGTATAACATGCATATGAATGAGTCCTAAACATATCTATACATACCAAATGGGAATGTTTAAGACACTTTATGATGCATGCTAAGTAGTTCCTTTAAGAAAATTTGAATGTTTATGATGCATGATTTTCATTAAGTAGCAGAGGGGTTTCTTATCCAATTTTCACATGCACATATGAATGTATGAAAGGCATAAGTGAGTATGACACCATTGTTAACCAGGGGTGTGAGGTACAAGGCCTACATAAGACTACTTAAATCCTCACAACCCCTAGGTTGTCTAGACTAATATACCACTTTCCTTAAATACAAACATGTGTACAAAAGAAATGAATGGAAAAGAAAGAATGCAGAAGTTTGTATGGGTTTATTTATTTTTGTTTATGCAATTTATATGTGCAAGTGTAAGTATCCTTCTTAAGTAATAGCATAGGAATGAGCATGAGATGGAATTAGGCAAGTGCTAGGATCTTTTCAAATGAACTATACACTTTGCCAAATCCTATTCAAAACTATGCCAAAAGAGAGGAGAAGGAAAACTACACTAAGCATATCCTTATATTTTACTCACATGCATGCTTAAAAGTAAGATATAAGTAACACACTTTTAGTTTTGATAATTGAGTCATATATTTTTGAAAATAATTTTGATTTAATAGTGATAATAGCCACTCATATTTTTTACTTTAGCCAAAACATACAATTTGACATAAAAGAAACATTTTATTTAAAATTGATTTTTGAAAAGCATGAATGCATGAAATCATATGGCACACACATTTAGCATATTAGGAAAAAACTAAAGTAATGAAAGTATGTAAACACATTCACCTTAATTAATTTCTAAAGATAATCTTATGGAATAAGAAAGCTTAAAGCAAATCAAAGTTTGTTAGAAGCAATTTTTATTTGATTTTAAGTTTGATTTAATTTGGAAAATGTGAGGTGAGTTTGCTGTTCTTAACCCATTCCCACATGTGTTTGATATTTTTGTTCACTTTATAGGTGATTAGATTCATTTTATATTTTGATTAGGTTAAGGCATGAATTAAGCATATTAATTACCCCTTATTTATACCACCTTAGCATAGTTAATCAAATAATTATGAGCCAATGAGTTCACAAGGAATTTAAACTTGCAATGCACCTAGGAAGGAAAAGGCCTAATGAAATTTGGCTCATGATTAATGATTAATTAAGTTAAGGGGTTTAACTTAAGTAATTTCAAAGCACCCCTCACACATATGAGTTGAATCTTGATTTCCTTAATTATACTTAGGCTCTTGAACACCTAAGAATCTACCCAAGAAGAATTAATTAAGTTCTGGAAAGTTTTAGAATTTTGTGAAATTAATTTAGGAGATAATTAGTGAACTAACCCTTAGTTATGGATGGATTAAGGAAGAAAAAGGGGGTGGGTTTAAGGAATAGCTTAGGGAAAATGCCCCAAAATTATTTTTTAAACCTTCTATTCATTTAAACAAACCTTAATCAACTAAATTAGAGGGTTAAACCACTAATTACAACCTTAATTAATCTTAATTATATTAAGGGAGTAATTAAGGAATGAATTAGAAATTCTCCTAATTAAGCCGCCAATAAATCCCAAGAAACTTAGGGAGATAGAAGTTATCCCTCTAATTATAACCAAGAAGTTTGAGATTAATCAATGGATTAATTAGAGAGTAATTAACAAATTAACATTCCCAATAAAACCCAAATTCAGAAACAACTACTCAAAATTAATTAAAATAAATTTTAGAATAATCTATGTTCAATTATCTTTCTAATGAAATTTATTTCATATTTATTTAATTTTTCTATGTTAAGATTTGAATTTTAGAAGCTTAGGTGATTAATTAGAATTTTTTAAATGCCTAATTAAGTCCTTAATCCCACGGGTGCCACGCATGTGGTTGACATGGCATGCGCTTTACACGCATCACCATCTGATTGGTAATTTAAAACATCACATTGTATCACCAAGGTATGGCTATGCTTTCTCTCGACCATTTGATCAAGGATCGCATACCGAGATAAAAGCCATAGATTAGAGGATTAAATAAATATATATCATACGATTTAATCTTGGCTATCCATCCAAAATGTGTGGATGGATGGCCAAAGATCCGTCTCTGTTCTCCCTTATGAACAATGGAGGTTGTCCCTGTTCAAGGAGATGATTCAAGCTTTATTGAGCTCGAATTGATCCCAAATTTTACCCACACCATCAACATGCATAGAAAATTACATATAAGTGTAAATATCCTATGAGATTAACATTTCTTTCACAAAGCTCCACACTACTTTGTGTTTAATGCTCAGAAAATGGCTAACCTCATCGAAAGTGATCATCAGCGCTCAATTCTTTTGGAGAAGCTTTGTCTAGTTGAGACAAAACATTGCTTAGAGTTTGAGGCTTAAAAGCTGAATGGATTCCTCTGGAGGCCAACTCCTCCTTAGCTTTAGCTCGACTTTGGTCTAGGGCACTCCTCCTCTACGTCTGAAGCTTGGGAAAGAGTATGGTTGCACTCGACTTGGTCTTTTGATGAAGCTTGAAGATGGAATTGAGTGGAGTTTGAGTGTGGAGAAAGTTGGAAATTCAATCGAGCTCCTCTATTTTTATTTAAGAAAAATTGAGAAGATGGAAATTGGATCTCCCTCTAGGAAGCTTAGGATCACTACCAAATGGCTCCTATGACTCCCTCTCACTCAATCGACAATGGCTCAATGAAGATTCAAATGAATTAAGTGGAGTATATCTCCCCCTTTGGTAATCGTACGTTCGAGCATAAGCTTTCTATTTTAATCCAATTTTTTGATTCAATGGATTATTTGAGTTGTTAGGACTATCCTTGAGTTCATTTTAGGCTAGGGAGTGGAGTGGTGAACTCCCCATATGCTCCATTTGAGTGTAAGGAAGATTTCCATGTGGCCATTTCCATGCACATGGTCATTTTGGCCATTGGGTCAAGTTGGGCTTACCCAAACTCATTTGGTTGGGTGCACCACCCTCCCTAGTGTTCACTTGACCTATTAGGAGAGTATTAAGTAGGTATGAAGAATATTTGACTAAATTCCAAATAGAATTAGCCAAAATTTACTATATGGCCTAGGAGTAAAATGATCATTTGGCTAATTTTTAAATTTGGGTATGTTTAGTATGTTGATAAAATAGGTTTGGCCAAGTTTCATTGGATTTGAAGTTCATTTGGTATGGTTTGACTCATGTTGATCCATTTAGGTCAAAATGGGTCAACTTGGGGTCAAGTTGACCAATTGGTCAAAATGGATCAAACTAAGGTTGGTTCAAGTTCATATGACCTTTTGAAATGTTTTGGTGGCTTTCGTTTGATTCAAATTGGTATAGGCTTGAGTTTTGTTCATATGACTTCATTTAGGTCAAATGGGTCAAGTTGACCAATTTGGCCCATTTGACCTATTTGAGCTCGGTCATGGGTAGGTTTAGGTTTGGTTAGTCATATGAAATGGATTGGTATCTTTGTTTTTTCAATAAAATTTTGTTAAGTTAAATTTGGCTCAACATTACCCTTTAGGTCAAGTTGCTCAATGGTCAAAAGTTAGGTCTAGGCCAATTGAGGCTTTGGTCAAGTTCAACAAGTGATTTAGAATCAACTTGACCCATTTATTTTAATCAATTTGGCTTAGATCAAGTATTGACACATTTTGACTTTTTAGGTCAAGTTGGGTCAACTTGGGTCAAGTGGCCAATTGAGCTAGGTTAGGCTCAAATGTTGATTTGGTCAAGTTAAAACATTGGTCATGAATGAACTTAGATCAACAGTTTTAATTTAATTTGGTCTATGGTGGATTTTGGCTATGTTAGGTTTCATTTTGGCTAAGTGTTGACTTGGTCAACCCTTAGATTTGACTTAGTTTGACCTAATTTGATTTATTGATCATCCGATGATGATTGTTGGTCATGATGAGAGGCATAGATTGGCTTAGTTCAATCTAATTTGGTTAGGATTAGAATTTGTCTCATAAGAGCACTTTAGGTCACTTTGGGTCAAGTGAGTCTAAGTAGGTCAAATGGCTTGGTTAAAGCTTGATTTGAGTTTGATTGAACTTACATATGGACTTATGATTGAAATATAAATCCATTTGTAAGTGGTTTGAAGTCAAACGGATTTTGATTCATTTGACGATTTCAAGTTCAAAGGGTGAAGCTGAAATGGATTTTGGCTTCATTTTTTAATTGAGTTTTGGTTAAGTGATTGAAGTTTGATTTATATTTGGATTCATGGTTGAAGAATTGATTTGAGTCATGAAGGAAAGTCAAGAGTTTGGCTTGATTTGAAGTTGATTTGACTAAGTTCAAGATTTTGACTTGAAAGGCTTAGGTTAGATTTTGATTGAATTTGAACTTAAATTTTGGAATTGGTTTTAGTTGTTTGAATTTATATTTTATTTATATTTGTGAATATAAATGAGAATATAAATGGGTTCTGAAAATTTCAAAGATTTGAAGTGATTTGATGATGATCTATGCTAAGTCCTTAAGAGGAAATGTCGACTTAGAAAATATTCAGAGTTTGGATTTGATTTTTTGAGTTTAGTTTGATTGATTTAAATTTATATTTTATTTATATATGTGAATATAAATGAGAATATTAATGAGTTATTAGAAAATCTCATGAGTTTGAATTGATTTGAACATGATTTTAGCTAAGTCCTTAAGAGGGAATTAAGGACTTAAGAAGGATTTTGAATTATGAATTTGAACTTTGGATTTGGTTTGATTAATTTGAATTTATATTTCATTTATATATGTGAATATAAATGAGAATATAAATGAGTTATGAGAAAATCTCATGAACTTAAATTGATTTGAAGATAATTTTGGCTAAGTCCTTTAGAGGGATTAAGGACTTAGGAAAAATTTCAAACTTGGGATTTCAACTTGGAATTTGATTATGGGTTTCAATCATGGATTTCAATCGTATAGTATTGATTTGAGTTTGGAGAAAATCAATTAAGCTGGAATTGATTTAAGTTTGATGTTGATTTGATGTTTGAGTTGAAGGAAGGAAGTAAGGATGTGATCTAATCTATAGGGTAGGAAAATTTCTCTAACTCTCCTAAGGCATGACCTATTCCTATGGCTAACTCTTCTATGTCTCTAGAGCTAGGTTGAGTGTCCACCTAATTACTAGATGTGTCCTAAGACTAAGGTTCTCTTAAAGTCTAAGAGGAGTCCTATGTCTAAGATGGAGGGGTTGAGAGCTCATCCTAAAAATGAGGTCAACAGATGTGGTTCCCTATTATTGGCTTTATGGGAGGTGGAGGTATGGGGATGGGTAGCTGCAAGTTCCAAGGTGCTAATTGGATGGGATTAAAAGATAATTAAGTAGGTTTATCTCAAAGTATGAGTTAGTTTTGATAACATTTTAAGTGCAACAACTTTAATCAAACTAGATATTTATTATAGGTAATTTTGACATTCTGGATGCAACAACATAGTTCGTTCCACGATTGAAGGTCATTTAGTGCAAGTCGGTATCGAATCAGGTTAATTTTAGTTCAAAAAAACATGTCATCCCTTCTGAATGATCGACACTCACATATACTCATCCGAATCAAGTGCGAATAATCTTATTTGATAGATTTTTACTCTGACAATATGATCAATTTTGTGAACGTAGGTTATTTGGGCATCATCACAGCCTCCCAACTTTGATATGTGTGTAGGCACTTTGATGGCTCGATCTCTTGATTAGTCAACTATCAGATTGTGCAACATGTATATTTTAATTAATTTTGATATTCTAAATGCGATGATGTAGTCCATTCATTGATTAGAGATTATTTTGAGCAATTTTGGTGATGACTAGTGTATTTCAGCTTTGATTTATGCAATATTGTATCTGAAGCCCATCAAATTCATCATGCTTGCTCTATTTAACTTGTGTAATTTATGTTCAGGTCAACAAATGCCCCCCAACAAATATGATTTTTGCATGGAGTGAGTCATGTTTGTTTAAAGTAGATTGACCCTTTTGAGTCGGTCATGGATCTTGGATCACTTTAGCTTCAATTTCAATAGCTTATGGAGCTTATATATGATTTGTCATTAGTACGATACCTTATTTTGGACATGCTAAATGATAGGATTGACCAATTTATCAAGATTGACTTGTCAGATGGATAAGAGCTCTTTTTACCATCTACTCTCTACTTCAATGGGTTTGCTAAAGATCTCTTTCTTTTATGTTATTATAGATCTAGATTTCCTTTGACCTTAGCTTTATGCTTAATCAGGTTTAATGGAGGAATTGGTTTGTTTGCTTTAAGATTTTAAATTCCTTCTATCCTAGATTTAAGCTTGACTGGAGATGAAGGATTGATCTGATTTGTCCATATTGACTTATTTAGAAGTGTATGTATATCTTCAATCCTGCACTTGTTACTTTGATAGACTTATTGAAGGGTGCATACTAATGACCTAGCCTTTCGGCTTATATTAAGTCTATCATGTCGAGTTATTAATCTAGCAATGAGTGATCTAATAGTCTGAATAATCATGAAATCCCTTTAGTTTAATAATTTTCTTTGTATGAACTATATAATTTCTTCCTCGATCCTATGCTTTCTATTTTGGCAAACTTGATGAGAAAATTACCTTTAATATATGCTTTGTGCTTCATCAGATCATTTGAAAAGAGATTGAAACATCACCTTGCAGGTAATATAGAGATTAATTTGATGCTGCTCTGAATTGAAAGATCTATTGGATTCTAACTACTTGTAATCACTAAGCTGAATTTAGTTTGAGATTGAACAACTATCATGTTAGTACTTAAGAGCAGGGGCTCTTTCACTACTACCTTTTCTTATGGCTTGTTGAGTGAGGAGAGCTTCAGCAACTCGGCCCTTTATGGGCTTGTTAAGTCTGACCTTCAGAACCTACTCAAGTCTCGACATGTCGTGATGGATTGGTGGTTTGGTCATCGACTAATGAACGGGGCTCTTTCACGTGGCCTTTCCTTACTTGTTGGCGAGGAGAGCATCGAACTCACCCATTTATGGGCTTGTTGAGTTTGACCTTTAGAACCCATCCGTGTACTAGACTTGAAGATGTAGAGGTTAATATTTTTCAACTTAGTTGATTGAAGCTTTCAAAATTGGGAGTTCTTTTAACTTGATCTTAGAAATTTGATGAATCTTGGGGATAACCATTTTATATTTAGGGTTATCTTTTCATGTTTGTAGTTGGTTCTTTTCTCTCTTGTAAGACCTACAACTTTAATAATAATAGTTATAGATATATTCAGGGATCTCAGCATAAAGCACGATGTCAACCTGAATACCTCCACTGATATAATATGGCTACTAGAAGAAGAGATGATTGGATGATCTGTAGCAGCAACTATGGAAAGAGAGCTGGAACTAGTCAATGGTTGCGCTACTGTACTCTCCCGAACAAGTGGAGGCTATCACTACTGCTGTTGGGCACCCACCTCCCTCAAGTTGTCCTTAGTAACTTGCAAACCTTCCTTGGAGTTGGAGGTTTGAGCTACATCAGGCACCTACAAGCATAGTTTCTTGACCTTAGAAATGATTTTCATGGAGGTGTGATGGAGATATTGCAACCTTCCTTTGTCTTAAGAGGATCGCATGTATTCTTAAGAATTACTCTGACTAAACTAGAAGGTTGTTCTAACAGGTATTCTTTGGGGATGAAGATGGCACCTGACTTGTAGCTACACTCAATCTAGTCCTTAAAGGTAATGTAATCTTCTAAGACATGGCCTAAAATGAGGTTGTAGGGGCAATAATTTGGATCATGAATCTTGCCCACTTCCTTTAGCCTCTTAGGCTCTGGTAGCTAAAAGGCTTCTTTAAGAAATTCTTAAAGATTTTCTTGATTACCTCACTCTTGAATGAATAAGGCTTATTCAATCTATCAGTAAGAGTAGGTAAGTAAAAACTACCTGGTGGTGGGTAAGAATACTACTACTGAGGATGCTGATGAGGAGGCAGCTGTGGTGGCCGCTATGGCAACTGAGGTGGTTGGTATGACGGTCGAGGTGGTGGTAGAGGAGGTGACAGAGGAGGCTGCAGAGCTCGAGGCCTATCTAACTGAACCCTAACTGGTTACTTCCCCTTATCAACTACTATAACTACCCCTATCTTCTTCTCAAATGCCTTCTAAGGTTTGGGCTTAGATGACTGGTCCTAGAAAGGCAAATGTTTGGATTCCTCTTGTAGACTAGCTGCCTTTAGCATGAAAGTGACCAGACCATGGATATTCTTAAGGAGAATCTCTATGCTATGTTGTTCAGGCAATTTTGGTTCACATTTCATACTCAAGTTTCACCACATGAGAATGTAATCAACATGGGACTTGGGATTTTTTCTTTTGCTACAATGAGGTCGCATACAACCGTCACGAGCTCCAAAGAAACCTCTTGATAAAGATGTGCTCTAACTCAGTAAATGTCATTACAGAACTGCTAAGCTCAAAGATACCACCAAATGCAACATCCACTCAACTACTAATAAACAATTTGAAAGAAGGGCATCACTACCTCCGGCGTTGCAACAACTGGCCTTGAAATGTGTAATATGTTGGCAAGGGTTCCCATTGCCATAAAATATTTTGAAAGAAGGAGGGACGAAACCTTTAGGATATTGAAATGCATCAAATTCCTCTGGGTAGGGTCTACCCTTTGGAACAGATAACCACCTCGGGCTTGCGTCAGCACTTCCCTCACTTATAGTTCCAACATGTACTTAATATATGTGGTGTTCATTTTTATGTTGTGTGTGATTGTGCGAGGGGACACCACGCAGATTTATAGATGTACTTATTAGGGTGATCGGGTATGATATAAGGAATAGTGTACTATCTCAAGAGATAGAAGTCACTATCCTATAATGGACCTAATCACCTAATAAGGACTCTTAAGGCATGATGGGTCTTCGAATATACCAGAGATTTTTCCCCTACTTTGCATGAAAGAGTAAAGCAAGGTTTATTTAAACTGGGTTCATTAAGTTCCTTATGGAGGTAAGCCTCCATAGTTAATTACATCTTAAGGAAAATAAATCCCATAAGAATACTCTCATTTAAAGTAGGTGATTATTGTCTCCAATGAATTCAAAGATAAGACTATCAAAAAATTAGTTGTATTTTTGAAAATCAAGTGGGGAGATCAAAAGGAAGAGTTCTTATTGAAACTAAAGGAGATGAGTAAGGAGTGCTCATGATACTAGGGAGCCTAGTGAGCACTCCAATCAATCTAATAGTTGGGCTTTATACATTTGAATTTAAGAAGATTTATTTTTTTGAGTTAAATGTTTATTAGAATTCTAGTACTTATAATTCCACAATACAATATTATGGAAATTCCTAAGAGGTGAGGATTTATGCTTGTAGCCCGAAAAGAGAAACAACGACCTCTGATCCTAATCTAGGGAGCTTTGACGAGGGCCAAAGCATGACCTAAATCTAAGGCGAGAGTGAGTATATAGTTTACCTTCACAAGAGAGAGTAAACCACCCAACTGCTGGGTTTATTACTGCTTGGAGTGGCATCCAGCTAACTCTTTCTACACTTTAAATCCATGTAGGTAAGTCATATGCTTTGCAAGATGATTAGGCTCTTATTTACTTGGAAAATGAACTAAGTTCTTAAACTCACTCCCTAAGAGACTAGATCATGGAGGGCATGAATAATGACTTAAATCTAATGAAAATTTTGACAAGTTTTATTTGATTTTTTAGACTTTTTATTTTGATACGGGCTATAGGATTTTGTATGCCTAAATGCATGAGAAATTGATTGTGGGCTAAATTAGGAGAGAAAGAGATGTCCTTCCATCAAATGCTCTTATAGGTTAAGCTTTTATTCTCTAGCATAAATGGAAGCCCTCTCTTAACAAGAGTGGAAGAATATGATATGCATGATATCATACATTCAATCATCTAGCTAAGGGGTTACTAAAAATTTTTTCATCTTGATTTAATTCCTAGGATTTTATGTGAGGTTATGAATTATTTGAAAATTTTAGTTATGAGTTATTAGTGGGATAGACATTTATTTGTATCCTAAGAGCCTAATCGCATCTAGGCCACACAGTAATAACCAATCATAAAAAAACTATGAAGAGGCATTCTATTTCTAATGCATAAGCTAAATGAAACATAATAATTTTATAAAGCTATCACAAAAGAATAAAAGGTCGGTGCGGTCGGGCACCACCGTACAACCCGAAAAGAAATGTGGGTAGCCGTGGTCTAACCTTATACATCCCAATACTATGAAAGAATAATTACATTTATAGAATGATAAGTGTTATGGGGGTCTTCATTATTTATCTTCCATTCTTTACTCTTCATCTTTCATTTCTTCATTTTTGATTTGCTCCATTTTCTTTCTTTCTTTTGGACTTGATCGGGATGTTGTTTACTCCAAAGGTATCACATGGCATATAAGACATGGTCTTCTAACTAATGATCATCTTTAATCCCAATAACACTTTTCCTAATCCTAATGTAAAATCACATTAAAAGAAAGGAAAATAATTCTAGCTTCACCTGCAAAATGAATGTTAGCTAAACACACCATACAACCCAAGCAATTATAGGAATAATTTGGACTTAGCACCCCACACATAGGTAACCAAGTCCACCTGTCCTAACTTGGGCTATTCTTAGGGGATAGGCAACCTACACAACAAAAAGCATTTTTATTTCTATTACAGTGACACTTTTAAGCACAACCCCCTGCATAAAATATGATTAGGCTAATATCGGCCTAACATTTAGGCTACACACATACACCTAATATCCAGTCTAAAAAAATTCATCACAAAACTAAATATTCATCAAACCATGCACCACCCTAACATAAAGCTAGAAATGGTGACTTAGCCTAATGTGTTGTGTGGTATGTCCTAACTAGGCTTTAGAGTTATAACTTGCTAAGTGTGAGGGATTTAATTCATAAAAGGTTGATTTCTCTTTAGGTGGTTTAGTTGATTTGGAGATTTTTACTTAGTATTTTTCTTTTGTTTCATATAGCCTACACTTAGCAACTAAGTGTTATAAAGACAAGAAAGAGAGAGAGAGAGTCTCTTTTATCCCTACCTTAAGTCATTTCTAAGGTAAATTGATTAATGAACTTCCTTTAGTGAATGGTTTATTATGTGTTTTAATTAACCCTAAGTTTAGGTTCATTCTAAATAGCCTTATTCATTAAGAAAGGCATCTTAGGATTAATTAGGATGAATTACTACCACATAGCATACACTCATCCATTTATTTCCATCATGTATATCATGCATATGAATAATCTTAAGCATACTTACGCAATGTAAATCATAGCATACTTTGATGATGAATGCATAGAAATGTATTTTGAGATTTAAATATTTCATTTCTTAATTGAATTATGAATGCATGTCTTTGTTATGTAGAAAAGAGGGATTTTCCATCCATTAGTTGAATACACAATCACATGTATAAAAGTTATAAGTGACAACATCACCATTATTTTCTACACCAGGGGCGTAAGGTACAAGACCTACTTAGGGCTACTTAAAGCCTCGTAGCCTTGAGATGTCTAGACTAATATAACATTTTTCTTAGATACATGTAAATGTATGAATAGTTATAAGGATAGGAAAATCAATGCAGAAGTTATATTTTATTTATTTTATTTTTTATTCTCATTCATTAGCTACATCACCATGCATGTGTATAAGAGTTTTAAGTGAATACGATGTCATTGTTTTCTACACTGGGGGCGTAAGGTAGAAAACCTACTTAGGGCTACTTAAAGCCTGATCCTTGGGATTTCACTAATATACCACTTTTCTCAAATACATATGAATGTACAAAAAGAACAAAATGGATAGGGAATCATGAAAGAAATTATGTTTGATTTGGTTGTATGATTTACATGTATAATATGAAAACCCTTCCTAAGTCTGAACAAAGAGATGCATAGAAATAGATTTAGGCAAGTGTTGTGTTCTTTCTAAATGAACTATATACTTGCAAATCCTATGTGAATCCATGTTAAGAGAAGGAAAGAGAACTTCATAATACACATCTTATACTATCAACACTTGCAAGCTTATAAGTATTTATAATTAGTATTTCTTCATTTGTACTAATTGGTTTATAAGTTTTGAAAATAATTTCTAGTTTAATCGTGATAATAGCCACTCATATTTTTAATTTTAACCAACACATGCAATTTGACATAAAAGAAAATATTTTATTTAATTAATTTTTAAAATAAATGAATGCATGATTTCATATGGCAAACTATATTTAGCATGATTGGAAAGAAATAAAGGAATGTAAACACATGATTTTATTCACCCCAATTAATTCCTAAGGACAATCATACTAAATAAGGCTATTTAAAATAAACCAAAATTATTTAAAAGTATTTTTATCTTTATATCTTTGAATTTGATTTGATTTAGGAAATATGAGTGAGGTTTTTTAATCGTAACCAATTTCCCCATTTGTGAATTAGTTTGGTTTAATGAAGAATATTTAAGTTAATTTTATGTTTTGATTAGGTTAAGGTATAAATTAAATGAATTAATTATCCCTTACCTATATCACCTTATGTTTAACTAACTAATCAATAATAAGCTAATATGATATGCAACCTCATGAAAAGTAAATTTACAATGCTTCTTAAAAATGAAAGGGGCCTAATACAATTGGCTTATGATTAATGGTTAATTAAACTTAGGTGATCACATGTGAGCCAATATAATTTTATTATCTCTCACCTTGGGTTACTAAACACCCAAGGAGCTACCCAAGATCAATTAAAGGTTGCTTAAGTGTGGATGAATTGATTTTTAATTTTAATTTCATTAAGCTTTTAATCGATTAATTAAATGTTTTGGTTATATTTTAATTTGAATGATGAAATTAACTAAGGGGAAAGGATCAAGGGCAAGACCTCAATCATAATACCTAAATCATTTAATCCCTAATTAATCAATTAATCATTCCATTAACCAATTAATTAATTTGATCTTTAAAGATAAAGAACATTTAGGAAATGAATTTGGAAAAGTATCCCCAATCACATTCCCTAACTTACTCTTTAGCAGGGATAATTATGTTCAAATGATTAATCAAGTTACTATTCACTCCTTAATTATAATTAAAAAGATTAAGAGAGTGATTAGGGCTTACTCAAATGATTCCCCTAATTAAGAAATCAATAAAATCCTAGAAAAATAGGGGAGGGGGGGGGGGGGGGGGTTGCAGAGATCATCCCCCTAAACATTCACAAAAAAATTGAGATTAATTGAGTGTTTAATTAAGGTGTAATTAAGCTAATTAAATTTTTGATAAAACATTTATTAAGCCAAAGCCACTATTCAAAATCAATTAATTATAATTTTTCTAGATTCCCCTCTAAAATATCTTCAAAATGAGCCTAAGTTTCCATTATTTTTGGATTTTTCTATAATTAGGTATGATTTTAGGAAGTTTCAGGAATAAAAACCAATTAATTAGACCTAATTAAGCCCTTAATCCTGTCGGGCCAATTGGCTGCTAACACGGCACATTTTCCACATGGCGCGATGGGATTGGCTGTTTAAGTAGTCATATCTCTGTGGACCATCCGATCTAAGATCAGACAGCCAAGATTTAATCTGTGGGTTAAGGTAAAAATCAAAGGATCTACCATGAGATTTGATCAGAGTTATTCATCATATCCATCATGCGAGATGGATGGCTCTTAATCTATCCAATTTGTGAGTGATGAAAGATGAGCACCGTCCATCTTTCTTCATTCGATCCAAGCTCACCCAAGCTTGGATTGGGATCAAATGGATTCTACACCATCTAAGAGAGCATACAATCACATCCAATGGCTAAAATCCCTTAACATGGAGATTTCTTTCACAAAAGACCAATGAATAGAGGCCTAAAGCTATAATTTTAAGAAATTTCCTTAACAGAGCTAATGTTTGGGGGTGTAACACCGGAGGTAGCTTCGCCTAGTTGAGGTGAGGCCCTGTTGAAGAAGTCCAAGCTCAATTTGGCCTAGGGTGCTCGGTTGGCCAATCCACGCACGCGTACGCCTCAGCTTTGATCGAACTCACACCTCTGGTGCTCTGGAAGACTTGGAAATGGTTTGGTTAGCTTCAATTGGGTATGAGGATGGTGTGGTTGTAAGGAATTTGGATTTAGTTTAGTGGAGAGGGAGTATTGCTTGAGAGATGGGTGTCCTATTTCAATTTGCGCAAGGGAATGGCAATGGCCGATCAAGGAGAGGTTAAGGATCTTTGGATTTGCTTTGAGGGAGTTTGAAATGAACTTGGGGACTTAGAGAATGCAATTAGTGTATTTTCCCGCTCAAATTGAGGGAGTATATCCCCTAATTAAGATAGGTGGATGGACGGGATTGAATTTGAAAATCCCATCAATTGGCCTCCATCAAGCCATCGAAGGTGTTACCATCAGTGCCACGTGGCTCATTTGGGTTTTTTGATGTAATGGCAGAAGCTCTAAGGGAAGATATGGAGTGTTAGGGTGGGATTGATCTTCCTTGTGTCCATGGGTTCGGCCATGGATGAGAGGTAATAAGCATGGATCCTTTGGTCCATGGCAAAGGCTAAGGGGGTTTAGAGTGGGCTAAGAAGCTCTAGGAATGCTTCATTTGGCATCTTGATGGCTGTTATGGAGATAACAAAGTGGACTTTGCCACTTATTATAAGGATCCAATGCAAATTGCTTAGCACATTGGTCAATCCCATTTGCCTTGGTTTCAAATGGGTTTAGGAATATTTGAGAGTGCTTTGAGGCTGATGTGGAGCGGGTTTGATCAACCAAAGAGGTTCCATAGGGTGGCTTGAAGTGCTTTAGCTCAATTTGGGCAAAAGGGTTCGATTGGGTTTGCATTGGGTTAGGTTGACCAATTGGATAAATTGGGTCAAACCAAAGCTTGGGTTAGGTCTAAATCATGATTTGGAATGTTTTGGTGTGACTAATTTGATATGGTTTGGCTTAGGTTTTAATTTGACTCACTTGGATTCAAAAGGGTTAGATTGGTCAAGTTGAGCAATTTGACCTATTTGACCAAATTGGGTTGGGTTAGGTGTTGAGTCAAGTTCAATTGGTTGATTGAAAAAGATTGTAAGCTTTGGCTTGGTTTAATTTGGAATTAATTTGAATTTTGGTCAATTTGACCTTTTAGATCAATTTAGGCTAGGTTGGATCAAGTTGACCAATTGATCAACTTGGGCTCAATCATAGCTTTGGTCAAGTTAAATAAGTGATTTGGGATGAACTTGATCCATTGGTTACAATCAATTTGGGTTAAATCATGATTTGACCTTTTTTAGCTTTTTAGGCCAATTTAAGACAACTTAGGTTAAGTGGTCAATTTGACTTGGTTTAGATCAATTGATGATTCGGTCATGTTCAATCATTAATTATGAATGGATTTGGGTTAATGATTTCAATCAATTTGGCATATGGTGGGTTTTGGTTAGTTTGGATTTCATTTCGCCTAATATTGACTTGGTCAAAAGCTGGTTTCACTTAGTTTGACCCAATTCAAGGTAGTTGATCATCCCATGATGATTGTTGATCATGATTTAGGTTTAGATGAGCTTAGTTCGATCTAATTTGGGTTGAATTAGAACTTAAAGTTCCTTTAGGTCACTTTGGGCCAAGTGAGCCTAAATGGGTCAATTGGCTTGATCAAGGCTTGATTCAAGTTTAATTGAACTCACATATGGACTTAGGATTGAAATATAAATCCAATTGAATTTGGTTTGGAGCCAAGTGGGTTTTGGTTCATATGATAATATCAGGTCAAGAGGGTCAACTTAAGCTTGATTTGGGTTAACTTGGATTTGGATTGATAATGGTGGTTTATGTTTATATTTGGATCAATGATTGTAGGAATGATTGAATGATGAAGAAATCCATGAGTTATGAGTTGATTTGGGTTTAATTTAGCCAAGTTCAAAATTTTGGCTAAAAGGGCTAAAATTGGAAATTCGATTTGATTTGAGTTTAAGTTTGGTCATTTGAATTTATATTTCATTTATATTTGTAAATATAAATGAAGATATAAATGGGCCATGAAAAAATCACTTCAGTTTTGAGTGATTTGGAAGAAAATTTGATTAAGCTTAGGGATGTAGTTTGAAAGAGCTAATTTGGGTTTTGATTTGGTTAGATTTATTTTTAGCCATTGAAGGGTGGGTTTCATTTATATTTATGAGTATAAATAAAGAAATGATTAATTTATAAATAAATCAGCCAAGTTTGATTTCATTTGAGGAAGATTTGGCTAAGCACATGAAGTTGGCTCATATGGCTTAGGAAGAGATTTTTGGAATTTGGAGTTAATCATGGGTTTTAATCATTTGGAATTTGGAATTGATTTATGATTTGGAATTTGGTTTAAGATTGAATTTGACAATTGAGGAAGTCAATTGGATTGGGGTTGATTTGGATTTGGTTAAGGCTAAGTCCATAGGCTAAAATCAAAGGGCTTAGGAAGGTATTTAGAGTTTGAATCTGGTGATGGATTAGATTTAATTTTGGTGTTTGGAATTTTGAATTTGAGGTTCAGGTTTGAAAGGGGGAAGCAAAGATTGGGTTTGGGCTATATGGTAGGAAAGTCTTCCTTAAATCCCTAAGGTACTACGTATCCCTATGGCTAACTCTTCTAAGTCTCTAGGGTTAGTGTGTTCACCTAATCACTAGAAGTGTCTTGAGACTAAGGAACTCATAGTGTCTATAGGAGTCCTAGACCTATGATGAGGAAGTTGAGAGCTCACTCCAAAAATGAGGTCAACAATATCCTTCTCATTCATGGAGGTACTATCCACTACCTTCCTATGCAAGTTACCACTGCCCTAATCTACTAGAGAAGTACTCTTGGGCTGATCGAGGACTTGTGCTGACTCAGGATGATCTACCTCTGTTGGTATATGCTTCGAAGCTAAGGCCTGGTTTGGAGTGCCTGGATGGCTGCTAACAAGTCTTCCATCCACTTCTCCATCCAGTTGATCTGATCATCCTTCTGTCTAATTTGTTGAAGGAGGTGCTGGGTTGAATAAATGACATCATCCTCTTCAACCACAATACCTTCCTGACTATGATGATCTCTATGGAGGGAACTCCTAGTATCGACCATGTGGACCTCAACCGAGTCCTCCAACAAATCATCCTCATCGGGGTCAAAATTGAACCTTCCCTCCTAATGATCTGGACGATTGCTTCCTAGGATTTTCCTCTTTTTCCTAAAATACTATGCTAGGATGTCATCCAAGGAATCATCTAACTGTGTCGATATAAACACTCGCTATTGATCGGTAGTAGGACTACACTCACTGACATAAATGCATCGACATCGCCTACCGCTGGAGTATTATCTCCGGGAGGACTATACTGGTGAAAGATACATGCTCATGATTGACTACTAGTGGAGTGTTATCTTTGGGGGGGATCTACTACCATGGCACTGGAAGCACACTCTCCCCTACTACTGCTGTTGTTGCTAACTACGGTGGGGGTGGTGGAATGATTATGGCACTCTTGGGTCACCATTCCTTCTTCACCACAGTTGAAGTGGAAGGTCAAGAAGGGGAGCTCGACTTCAACTCAATAGGTGGAGTAGATGGAATGAGACCCTAAGGCTATAGCCAAATCACCAACATGGCTGTCTTCTCCCTCGATACTGACTTCTGTGCCTTGGCTGACACAAGGGATGCTGGAACACGACTAGTGAAGGCACGCGACAAGCGATGCAGAGTGGTGGAAACACTACCGCTCAGCAGGAACTCTCCTCCTACGACTGACTATGCCCATGAGCACTATACTATCGGTACAGTCAGCTCTGGTAGCCTGTTGACCTGGGAAATCCACAAGAGCGGAGGCCACCGAATACTAGGCATACCTCCTCCTCTCCCTCCCATCCACTTGCATTGCCACTCGAGCCTCTATGTATCTGATCCCTGATACTCCTAGGGATCAAAGACCTCAAGTTAAATAATGCACCGGACTCTGAGCATCCATGGGCTCTACCTATCTAGCAAATAATTGACCGTAATATGGTGTAGGGCATCCTCTTCTCCCTAGCTGGTACCTCATAATAAGCTAGTGGTGGAGGCGATGTTGTAATCCTCCATAGTCCTCTCCATCTGAGCCTGAGAGGAGATGAAATCTACTGCCATTGAGTAAGGGGGAGACCTCCCGGGGTGAACCCTCCTCTGTAATAGGAGATGCTGCCTTTGCCTCTACAACTATTCGCTCATGATGTCGTTTAATCTTCTGGCTCTTGCTACGGCACTGAGTGCGAGTGAGTCAAGTGGGGCGGGAGCTGGAACCTACCTCGAAGGTAGGGGAGACTATCTCGGAGACCAAGATAGTCTTACCCTTTAAGGGGACCAACGAGGAAGTGTCAGCCCTCGTTGGGGCAATAAGATGAACAACTGATGGAATAGACAAGGGAACCACTGACACTGCTAACGCTACCATTAGAACTGAACTGACCATGCTGAAGCTACTGCTCTTGCTATGGGAACCTCTACTACCTTTCTCTTTAGTGGAGAGAACTCAGAGTCAGAAGGTATGTCAAAGTGAATAAGTGGCATCTGTCTCACCACCTCCTCCCTAATATCTATCGTAAGGATTGTCCTGCACAGCCTTGAAATCACAACCAAACTAAATCAGATGCACAGTGGTTGAGGTGAGCTTGGCCAAATCCAGGGCCAAGTCAACATCGGACGGAAGGAGAACACAAACTTGCTAGGAGCCATGTGTATTGAACTGAGCTAAATAGAAACTAACAGAGCTGAAACTCTGCATTTGTTGAAAACATAATTCAATTAGTCCCTTGCTTTGGTATTTACCTTTAGAAAGAAATTCTAGACTTGATTTGGAAATTTGAACCCACACTCAACAAATTTAGTTATGTTAAGTAGGGCTCATTGGAATGATTTTGATATATGAGGAGAATCTTTGCCATATGATTTTGATTTAGAACACATACTCAACCAATTTAAGTAGGTTATTAGATATTTGGAGAGACCTTTGAAGATATTTGTGTTGTTTATCTTGTTTAAAAATTTTGATTTAAAAAAACTTTACTTAGCAAATTTAGGTATGATAAGGAAAGTTTGTGATTGTATGTTTAGAAATTTTGTGAAAAATCTTTGCTTGTGGTGGTTGATTATGTGTGTGATATATGTTGATTTGATTTGAATGTGGTTTCCTAGTTAACAAATTTAGCATGCTAAGTAGAGGCCAAATGTGTTTGATATGTATTTATTTGATTTTAAAATGAGGCTCTCTACTTAACAAATTTGGTATGTTAAGTAAGAACCAAATGTGATTTGATTTGTGTTTTAAAAATGGGACTCTCACTTAACAAATTTGGTATGTTAAGTGGAAGTCAAATGTATTTATGATTTTTTTTGAAAGAGGGGAAATCTATTTAACAAATTTGGGTATGTTAAATAGAGTTCAATTTGATTTTTGTGAATTTTGGAAATTGGACTCTCATTTGATAAATTTGGGTATGTCAAATGGAGTACAAAATGTGTCTTGATTTCATGAGTGTGATTTCTTGCTTTTTTGAAAAGATTGAAACTTCAACCTAGCATATGTGAAATATGTGAAGTTTCAATTTCTTCTATGATTTTATTTGAAACAGAATCTTCATTCAACAAATTTGAGCATGTTGAATGCGATAGTCATTTTAAACGTGAGCTTTTGAAAGAGGGAAACTCAACTTTAGCATATGTGAAATATGCTAAGTGGAGTTTCAATTTTATGTTATGATTTTATTTGAAAATAGAATCTTCATTCAACAAATTTGAGCATGTTGAATTGAGATAACTATTTTCAAAAGATGGTTTTGAAAAATGATTTTGATTATGATTTTGAAAAGAACCTCCATGTAATAATTAGGGGAATTGTTAGATGAGGTTTGATTATATGAGTTTTGTGCTTTTTGAATGTTTCATATGAATTTTGTGCAAAATCTTTTGTTATGTGAATTTTGAAAATATTTTTTTGGAAAGTGACATTTTGCAAAAGAGTTTATTTACTTAAATATAGGATGAACCTTGCCACACCAAGCTAGTGGTAAGGAGGTTTTAAATATTCATCATCTCCTTTATTAGTTTATTTTATCTTTCACCTATTGGAAAACTAATAGGGTTGTAAGACCAACAAGGAGTGAGGTCCTAAAACCTAGAGGATGTCGCTAGCTTCGCTTAAGAATGAAATAAGTTAAGTGCCAATGAAAGGAAAGATAGTCTTGGACTTATACAAAATACAAGTCCACTATTGATGCTTGGAGACAACAATTATCTACTAGAGATGGAGAGAGGAACCATCCCTAGTGGAGTCATCAGAAAGATCTGTAGTGTTTATTTTTGAGATGTATGTACATGGGGGACACCACGTAGATCTGAGGGTGTACTTATTAAGTTAACGGGTATGACATTAAGGAATAGTACACTATCTTGAAAGATAGAAATCACTACCCTACAATGGACCTAATCACCTAATAAAGACTCATAAGGCATGATGAGTCTTTGAATATACCAGAGATTTTTTCTCTACTTTACATGGATGAATAAAATAGGGTTTATTTAAATCGGGTTCTAAAGTTTCCTATTGGGGCAAACCCCCATAGGTACTTATATCTTATGGAAGATGAGCTCCTTTAGAATACCCTCAATTAAAGTAGGCAATTGTTGTCTCCAAAGATTTCAAAGATAGGACTATCAATAAATTGGTTATATTTAGAAAATCAAGTGGGATAGATCAAATGGAGAGACTTATTTATCGAAGCCAAAGGAGATGAGTAGGGAATACTCATGATACTAGGGCAACCTAGTGAGTATTTTAATCTATCTTATGGTTGGGCTTTATATATTTGAAATTGAGGAGAATTATGTATTTAAATTAAAATTATTAGAAAGCTATGACTTATGATTCCACAATGCAAGATTGTGAAAATGCCTAAGAGGTGAGGATTTATTTCTAGCCTAAAGGGAAATAGCAACCTTAGATCCTAAATCTAGGGATCTTTAGCGAAGGCCAAAGCATGTCTTAAATATAAGGCAAAAATGGGTATATTGTTTACCTCCACAAGAGAGGGTAAACCACCCGACTGTTGGACTTATGACCACCTAGTGGCGTGCCTAACTAACCTCTACATTTTAAAACCATGCGGTCAAGTCATATGTTTTGCAAGATGGTTATGATATTATTATTTAAAAAGAATAAATTCTTTAAACCCACTCCCTAAGGGACTAGAGCGTGAGTGGTATGAATAATGACTTTATCTAATGCAAATTTTATCAATTTTTATTTGATTTTGGACTTTTCATTTTGATAAAGGCAATAGGATTTTATATGCCTAAATGTATGATAAAATAGTATTATTTTCTAAATCAGAGAGAAAGACATGTTTTCCACAAAAAGGGAGACCCTCAAAGGTAAAGTCTTCCCCTATCATGCAAGCATGAAAACTCTCTCTTAGCAAGAATGAAACAAGATGATATGCATGATATTAAGCATACAACATTCAACTAAGGGGTTGCTAAATCTTTTAATTCTCTTAATTTAATACCTAGGCTTTAAATGAGGTCGTGAGTTATTTATAAAATTAGATTATGAGTTATTATTGAGGTAAAAAGTTTATTTTTCCCTAAGAGCCTAAGTTGATCCAAGCCACACATTAAATCATCTTATATGAAAAAACTAGAAAAATACATGCCATTTTTATTACACAATTATAATCAAAGAGTCAATCAATTTATAAACTCAACGTGAAAGAATAATAGGCCGGTGCGATCAGGTACTATCATACAACCCAAAAGGAGAAATGGTAGTCGAGCTCTACCCTTATACATCCCGGTATATGAAAGAATAATTATAATTTGAAAAATGAATAAATATTATGGGGGTCTTCATTCTTAATATCTTCATATATCCTCCATTTCTTCATTTAGATTTGCTTGCTTCAAAGGCATCACGGGGCCTCCCAATGCAAAGCCTTCTAGCCTCCGCTAATCTTAATCCCTCATACACTAATCTTAATTTCTAATACAAAATTATATCAAAAATAAGAAATGTAAATCTAACTACACTTGCGAGACAAGTGTTAGCTAAACACATCATATAACCCAAGCAGTTATATGTACAATTTGGACTTAGCACCCTGTACATGGATAACCAAGTCCACCTGTCCTAATTTAGAGTATGCTTAGGGGTTAAGCAACTACAAAAGAGAGCATTTATATTTATTTTAAGTTCCCCTTAAGAACAATCTCCTATGGAAAATATAAACAAGCTAACCATGGCCTACCATCCAATCTACGAAGCATACATCCTAACATATAGTCTACAATAATATATCATAAAATAAGCATACATCAAATCATGCATTGCCCTACCATAAAGCTAGAAATGGTGACTTAATCTATTGTGTGTGTGTGTTAAGTCTTGTGTGGTATGCCCTAACTAAGTTTTAGAGTTGTCATCCTCTAAGTATGGAGAACATTTAATTATAAAGGGTGGTTTTAAATTAAATGGTTTAATTGATTTGTAAATTGTACTTAATGTTTTCTTTTGTTTCATTTGATCTATGCCAACAACTAAGTGTTTTAAATAGAAGGAAAGGGAGGATCACTCTCTTTATCCCTACCTTAAGTCACATCTAAAGCCAATTAATTAATTGATTCTCTTTAGTGAATGGCTTATTATATATTTTAAATTAATCCTACATTTATGTTCACTTTAATAATCTCATTCAATAAGAAAGGCATCCTAAGAATAATTAGAATTAATTACTATCACATAACACATGTTTGTTCATTTATTTCCATCATATATAGAGTACGCATATGATTAAGTCCTAAACATACCTATACATGCAATTTGTAGTTTAGCACACTTAATGATGAACGTAAGAAAGTGTACTTAGAATTGATGTTTCATTTAGTTGAATTATTTTATCATATTAATTTAAAGCTCTATTTAAATTCTTATACAAAAGCATAAGAAAAGAACTCTAAATCATATGACTAATCAACCCAACCACTTGAACAAAATATGAATGCATGCCTTTTTAATAGAAAGATGGGGTTTTCATTTATTAGCTAAACACACATTCAAATGTATGAAAGTTATAAGCAAGTATGTCGCCATTGTTCTGCACCAGGGGAGTGAGGTAGGAGCCACCTTGGGGCTATGTAAAATTGTGTATCCCCGGAATGTCCAAACTAATATACCCGCTATTCTTAAATACATATGTATGTATAAACAACTATTTGAATGAAAAATCATGCAAAATTGTATTTAATTTGTTTGATTTATTTTGTGAATGAATTAAAGCTATATCTAAATTCTAATGTCAAAATGCATAAGAATGAAATCAAACAGGTACATCGCCATTGATCTGCACTAGGGGAGTGAGGTAAGAACCTCCTTAGGGCTACTTAAAGTCATGCTTCCCCGGAATGTCCAGACTAATATACCCATGAACATTCAAACTTATGGAAATCAACATATGAATGTAAGAAAGAGACTCCATTTCATACACTAAGCTTATATTCACATGCACCTCCTATGTATATATAATCAATGTCACAATATGTATTATTATAAATTAATAAACTTTTTGAAAATATATTTGAGATTTAATAGTGATAATAGCCACATATATTTTTAATTTAAGCCAACACATACAAATTGATATAAAAGAAATCATCTTCATTTAATTAATTTGAAAGAAGTGAATGCATGAATACAAATGGCATACAATATTTTAGCATGATTGGAAAGAAATAAATAAACACAAGCATGCAATTTCATTCAATCCAACTAATTCCTAAGGACAATCATATTAAATATGCTTATTTAAAATAAACCAAAGTTTCTTAAAGCCATTTTTGATCTTCTTGTTTGATTTTATTTGGGAAATGTGAGAAAGAGGTTTACTAATATTAGTCTCATTCCCCATATGTGTAAGTTAATTTGATTTAATGAAAAGCAATTAAATTAATTTTATGGCTTAGGTTGAGGTATGGATTAAATAAATTGTTAAACCCTTGCCTACATCACCTTAAGTTAATTAACTACATAATTATGAGACAACATGAGATGCAACCATATAGAAAAGTAAATTAGCAATGCTTTTAAGAAATGAAAGGGGCCTAATGCAATTGACTCATAATTAATAATTAATTAAGCTTAAGGGATTTGTTTAATTATTTTTATGATTTTCTCACACATGTAAGCTAATCACAATTTTATTAAATTTTGTTAGACTATTAAACATCTAAAGAACTACCCAAGGTTGATTAATCAAAGTTAGGAATGAATTGGATTTTAAATTAATTTAATTAAGCTCTTAATTTGTTAATTAAATCCTTTGATTATATTTTAATTAGGATGATGAAGTTAACTTAGGGAAAGAGATCAAGGAAGAGGACTCAATCTCAATCCCTAAGTCAATTTAAATAATAAATTAGGCTCTGAAATAATTATACTCTTTTTTCTTCTAATTGATTAATTAAGTGGCTAATTAATTACTTAGACTTTGATTAATTTGAAACAAATGAAGAGGCTTAATGAAATGGTCATAAAGAGTAAACCTAAACCATTTCCCCAAGACTTTTCACTATTAGCATATGACAATAAGCTTAATTAGTGGATTAATTTACTATTCATTTACTTATTTATTATTAATTAAGGTAGGAGAGTTATTAAGGCTTAATCAATTAATTTCCCTAATTAACTATCCATAAATTCTAAGAAAAATAGGTGAGGCGGAGGTCATACCTCTAAACATCTCTAGAAGGTTTGAAATTAATTGGATAAATAATCAGAGAGTAATTAAGTTAATTAAATTTTTAAATAAACCTTAATTAAGTTGAAATTACTGTTCAAAATTAATTAATAATAATTTTCCTAAATTTTCCTTTGAAATACCTTTAAAATGAGCCCTCAGTTATATTTTCTAGATTTTTCTAAGATTAGTTATGGATTTTAGAAGTTTCAATCTTAAAAATTAATTAAACCTTAATCCCATCGGTGCCACGTGGTTGCTTACGTAGTACGCTAATGTGATGCATTTTTCACGTGGCATGATGTGATAGGTTATTTAAGTAGTCACATCCATGTGCCTCAATTGACGACAAATGTGCTTTCTCATGGATCGTCTGATCTAAGATCGGAAGGCCACATTTAAATCCCACGGTTAAGAAGAAAATAAAGGGGATCTAAGTGTGATTTGATCATGACCGCCCATTCCAATCATGCGAAACAGATGACCCATGATCCATCCTCTTATGATCGATGAACGATCCCGGCCCCGCCATGGATCTCGACCGAAGCTCACCCTAGCTCAAATCCACTCCAAATTCAACCCACACCTTCGCACGAAGGATCCACAAGGATCCAACAACTAGGATGGGCTCAAATGCAAGTTTTCTTTGAAAAGGACTAACACATTTTCATACAAGGATCGATTTTAATGGCATACATCACCAGAGCTTATGAAATGAAGACTAGAAATGAAGACCATGAGCTTTGATTTAAGGTGGATTGTTCTAAAGACCAAGATCATCCCTTTTAGCGCTAGGCCTTGATCAAACTTATGCTTGGAGTGGATGTGGAGCTCAGAAATGGCTTCAATGGCTTTGATGACACACGAGGATGGTGTGTGCAAGTGGAATTAAAGTTAGATGGAGAAATGGAAGAGCATGGATCGGAGGCACCCTCCCTTATTTTGGTTTTGCATGGGAGAGAGAAATTTTGATCGAGGAAAACTTGGGAAGGCTTGGAGATGCTCTAAGAGATTTCATTTCTCACTTGGGGACTTAGTGTGTTCGAATGGTGCCAAATCCTGTTTGAATTGAGGGGGTATACCCCTCAATTGGCAGGGAAGGGTGAATGGGATGGGCTTGCTCCTTTCAACTAGCAGACCACAGTCAGGGCACCAGAGAGGTCACACTCATGTCCATGTGGCTAGATGTGAGTGTAGGAGGTAATGGGAGGCTGCCTAAGGGCTGGTGTGCAATGGTTTCTTGAATCCATAGGGTGCTTAGTTTGCATGGGAGGTGAGTCAACTCACCTCCCATTGGTCCATGGCCAACCTAGTGGTGGGTTAGGTGAGCTAGGTGTGGAGCCTCACTTGAGTGTTTTGAGGGCTACCATGGTGATGGGGGAGTTGACCTTGCTTCTTAAAGGGAGAATCCAATGGAAAGAGGGCTTAACCAATGGCTAATCCCTTTGGGTGGGGTCCACTTTACTTTTGGGCAGATTTTGGGTTGAATTAAAATTAATTTGGGCTTGGTTTCGTCAACCACCAAAGCCCTATGGGTTGAGTTTGGGTGTTTAGGCTTCACTTGGTCAAATGGGTTCAAATGGGTTCAAGTTAGGTGACCAATTGGTCAAATTGGGTCAAACCAAGATTTGGGTTAGTTTAAATGATGATTTAAAGAGTTTTGGTTCAAGTTTCTTTGATTAATTTGGCTTAGGTTTGATCTCGCTCATTTGGATTCTAATAGGTCAAATGTAAGTTCACCAATTTGACCAATTTGATCAATTTGGTTTGGGTTAGGTGTTGGTTAATATTTAATTGGTTAATTAAAATTGGTTGTAATCTTTGGTTTGGTTTAATTTAGAATTAATTTGATTTTGGCCAATTTGACATTTTAGGTCAATTTGGGCTAGGTTGGGCTAAGTTGACCAATTGGTCAAATTGGACTCAATTATGGCTTTGGTCAAGTTCAATAAATGATTTGGAATTAACTTGAGCTATTGGTTGCAATCTATTTGGGTTAAATCATGATTTGACCCATTTTGTCTTTTTAGGCCAATTTGGGTCAACTTAGGTCAAATGGTCAATTGGACTTGGTTTAGACCAATTAAGGGTTTGATCATGTTCAATTATTGATTATGAATTGTTTGAATGAATGGTTTCAATCAATTTGGTATATGGTGGGTTTTGGCTAGTTTAGGTTTCATTTGGGTTAAATGTTGACTTGGTCAAAGGACCAAGTTAACTTGGTTTGACCTAATTCAAGGTAGTTGATCACCCTAGAATGATTATTGATCATGATATGACATTTGGATGGGCTTAGTTCAATCTAATTTGGGTTGGATTAGAACTTGGCTCAAAAAGTGTCTTTAGGTCACTTTGGGTCAAGTAGACCTAAATGGGTCAATTAGTTTGGTTTTGGTTCAAGTTTAGTTGAACTCATACATGGATTTATGATAAGAATATAAATCCAATTGTAATTGGTTTGGAGTCAAATGTATTTTGGCTCATTTGAAGTTTTCAAGTCAAAATGGCTAACTTAAGTTTTACTTGATTTTGATTTGATAATTGTAGTTTATATTTATATTTGGATGAGTGATTGAAGGAATGATTGATTCATGAAAAAATACATGGGTTTTGAGTTGATTTGGATATCATTTGGCCAAGTTCAAGGAAATGGCTTAAAAGGCTAAAATTAGAAATTTGATTTGATTTGGGTTTGATTTTAACTACTTAGATTTATATTTCATTTATATTTGTGCATATAAGTGAAGGTATAAATGATTCATGAGAAAATCACTTGAGTTTGGAGTTATTTGGAAGCAAATTTGACCAAATTTAAGGATGTAGGTCAAAAGGGCTTAAGTAGGAATTAATTAAGTTTGATTTACTTTTGGTCATTGAGGGTAGGTTTCATTTATATTTGTGAATATAAATAAAGGAATAATTGATTTATAAATAAATCAATTGATTTTGGGTTGATTGGGTTGAGATTTGATTAAGCTTATGGAGGTAGGTCCATATGGCTTAAGAAAGGTCTTGATTTGGTTTAATTTAGTTTGATTTGATTTGGCTCATTTGAATTTAGCTTTTGTTTATATTTGTGAATATAATGAAGGAATGATTGATTTATAAAGAAATCAATCAAGCCTTATTTGATTTAAAGTTTTGGCTAAGCATATGAATGTGGTTCATATGGCTTAGGAAGGGATTTTGGAATTTGAATTTGATTTTGGGTTCCAATCACTTGATTTGGAATTTGATTTATGATTTGGATTTGAATTTAAGGTTTGGTTTGAGGAATAAAGCTTGGATTGGGTTTAAGGCTATAGGGGCAAGTTTTCTTAAATCTAAGACATAACCTATTCCTATGGCTAACTCTTCTAAGTCTCTAGGCTTAGGTTAAGTGTTCACCAAATCACTAGAAGTGTCTTAAGACTAAGGAGCCCTTAGTGTCTATAAGAGTCCTAGTTCTATGATGAGGAAGTTGAGAGTTCACTCCAAAAATGAGGTCAACAAGGGAAAAGCTAACATTTTAGTATAAAATTTTAAAAAAATGCCCCCTATCTAATAGGGGGATGTTTGCTTTATTTTGGAAATGCTTTCTTATGTTACAAAAGAATTTCCAAGCAAAATTTAGACATGTAATGGCGATGAGGAATAATTGATATTATCAGCACTTGGACAAATTCTATTTTTCAAAAGTTCAGACTATCATATGAAATACATTCTTGTGATTACATTTTATGTGTAATACTTTTTCAAATATCGACCATTGATTAGTGACATTGGTCTTTCACCTTTAAAATAAATGAGCTGGTAGGCTCCTCCCTGATATACTTTCTCAATGACGAAGGGTTCTTTCCCAATTAAGCTCAAATTTACTATCAATTTTTCAGTGAGGGATAATTAGTTTTCTCAACACCCTTCTTGAAAAGTTCAAGAATGCACTGTATGATCGAATTCTTTGGACATCCTTGTTCGGTAGTAATGCGACGCATCATCATCATCGTCATCGACGTCATCATCATAAAGCTTCAATTCATGTATTGGGCCTTTTGTTATAATTTAGGTTATGTATTATTGGGCTTTTTTATTTTGTATATGTCTTGAGCTTATATGTATTGGGCTATTCTTATGTCATGGCCCATGATTCATTGTAGTAGGTATGACATTTTGGGTAGGTTTGGTAGTTGGTGGTGGCAGGTGTAGTTATGATGGTGTTAGGTTTGAGTTTGGAGTTAGGTTTGAGTATTCTTAACTCTCTCTCTCTTTCAATCTTAAAGATAGGGAGGCTCTTGTAATGCTTAGCAGTTGGATTTGAAATAAAAGTTATCTTCTTAAATTTCTTTTACTATTCTTCTATGTGCTTTCCTCATGGGTGACGGACTACTTGAGTGTGTGAGCTCACAACCCTTAAAGAAGGACTTATAAGGAAGGAACATGATCTCCATAATGACGGACTGTTTGTAGAGGTCGACTTCAACTTATCCCTACTTCACTATTGGTAATTTTAAATCTGCTACAGGTTAGATCGTTCATAACTTTTCAGTTATTTTTTTGCACTTATAAGATTCAGATCTCTAGTGTGGTTAACATAACTTTAATCAAATTTTTTCCCACTTCACTAAATTTATAATATTGTAAATGTGCTCAATAGTAGTGTGCAGTGTGCATTTATCATTACTCTTTGTGAGGATTTAAGAATAATTGGTGTAATGAACATCATATCATAAAAGGTACTCTCATCCTACATCATATTTGGTATCATAGCAAGTATGTTTTTTTGGGAACATCTTATTTAGTATTAAGTTTTGTTTTTGCATTAGAGTAATCTTGTAATCCATTATTAAAAAACATACAAAATTTTTATTTAATTAGGGCATTTACTATTTTTTTAATTGTGTCTTTGATTTCATTACATTGCATATTAAAAAAAATTAAAATATTTCCTTATATTAAAATTTTAAAAGAATATCATCATGTCAACTCATAGTGGTCTTAGAAATCAAGATAAATCTTTAGATGAAAAACATGATTCTTATGAATTTTTACTATAAAAATAGAAAAGCTTACCCTTATGCACCATCAAACCTATAATAAATTCCAAAAAATATTTGAAGCCTTAAAATAAAAGGTTGGTAGGGTTACAACACATTCACCAAAAACTAACTCAATCCTAGAATACCAACTTGAAGAGAGGGAAGATCATCCTTTTGACCCCGCACCTCTTCCTCTCAATCCTCATCCATATTCTCTTATTAGACCCCGCTATCACCCTAGGAACAACTTTAATGAATATCTTTAGTTTAATGAGGTACTTCCTCACCCACCTTATTGAGTAGGAAGACAATTAAGAAGAGATGAAGGTTATGCTCATCAAACTCCTTATGAGCATTATCCTTGACATTATGAAGAGCGATTATCAACTTTTGTTGCCCCTCGATGTACCCTTAGAGAACCTGATGATGACGTTATTTGTAGGGTTAAAATTGATCCATGTACTTTTGATGGTCGACTTGATCCTAAAATTTTCTTAGATTGGTTAGTAGATATGGACCAATATTTTGATTGGATGCCCATGTTAGAAGAAAGACAAGTTCATTTTTCCTGCTCGAAACTAACTAGCAATGCTAAGACTTATTGGATTAATCTCACACAAAAATTTCAATGACTAGGACAACCACCTATTTCTTCTTGGGATGAGATGAAAGAAATTTTAAAGCTAAAATATATACCATTAAATTTTCATGATCAACTTATATATGAAATGGCTATGCTTAAATAAGGATTTTTGACTGTTGTTGAGTATATGACACGATTTGATGAATTGATGACCCGTTGTGATGTTAGAGAGGATCACCGCACTAATCTAGATTTTGATCTTTAATTGATATTTATAATGAAACGTTAACCCAATAAATTTATTCTCTTGAGGATGCATTTTGAGTGGTGACTCAAATTGAACAATATCTTAGATCACAATCTTATAAGAGATTCACAACTTCATATAGAAATAACTCTCAATCGCGTGTTACATCACCTACCTTAGCCGTTCCTAAAGGACTTAGTGAATCAAAAGGAAAAGCTTTAGTGGGAACATCTGGTTCTAATAATTCTAGCATTACTTATTTTACATGTGCTAAAATTGGTCATTATGCAAGTACTTGTCCTAGTCAAAACTTATACTTAGATTATGAAAATAAAGATCAACAAAATAAAAAATAATGATAATCAAACCCTTGTGAAGAAGCTAGTGATGCAGAAGAAGCATTAGATGAGTCTCATATAGCTATTATGTATTGTGTGTTAGCTACCCCATGAGCTAATATTGATTGGAGGCGCACATCAAATTTTCACACTTATTTTAAGAGTGGTGAAAAGACGTGCATGTTAATCATTAATAGTGGAAGCTGTATGAATGTTATTGTTATCTCTACTTTGGCTAGGATGAAGCTCACCCCAGAGACTCACCCATAGCCTTATAAGGTTGATTGGGTAGATAAGACCTCTATGTCTATATCTCAATGTTGTCTTCTACCCATTCAATTAGGAGAATATAGTGATAAAATTTAGTGTGATGTTCTTGATGGATGTTGCTCATGTACTTTTAGGTAGACCTTGGCTTTTTTTATATGAATGTCATAAATTATGGATGATCTAATACATATTCCTTTAATTTTGAAGGTAAGAGAATTGTCTTAAATCCAGCCTAAAGAGGTCACTTCACTTCAACCCCAAAATTCTCCTCCTCAACCTAATTATTGTCTTAATAGAAGAAATCAGCATATTATTAATAAATTGAATCATTTTAATAAGAGATTAATGGAATATATTTTATTTCATGAAATCAACTTTGTGTTGATCATCATTCTCATCATGAATGAACATTACATGAACTTTTTATTGTATCAAGATATTACGAACTTCTAGATCATCCCCATGATCATTAAGAAGTATCCAACATGCCATAGAGCTAGTTCCTAGATCATCACTCCCAATTTTCTCACATTATCGTATGAACCCAAATGAACATGCTAAGCTAAAATGACAAGTTGATGATTTATTAGCAAAAGGATTTGTCAGAGAAAGTTTATCTCCATGTGCGGGTTGTTCTTCTTACCCCAAAGAAAGATGGTACTTGGCTGTGTGTGTAGATAGTCATGCTATAAATAAAATTACTATTGAGTATAGGTTCCCCATACCTAGACTTGATGGCATGCTAGATATGATGGTTGGATTAATAATTTTCTAAAATTGATCTTAGAAGTGGATATCATCAAATTATAAGAGAAGGTGATGATTGGAAAATAGGCTTCAAGATAAAAGATGGCTTGCATGAATGGCTAGTAATGCCTTCTGGATTGACTAATGCTCCAAGTACATTTATGTGAGTGATGACTCATATCTTACAGTTATTTATTAGAAAAACTTTAGTTATGTACTTTGATGATATTTTAATTTTTAGTCAGACTAAGAGTGATCATGAGAATCATTTACCACGAGTCTTTAAAGTGCTTCATAAATAAAGACTATATGTTCACTTAAAAAATGCTCATTTATGATGTCTTTAATAATCTTCTTAGGATTCATTATTTCTTATGATGGCACCTCTGCCAATCCCAAAAAAATTTGGGCTATTTAAGATTGGCCTACCCCAACCACAATTCATGATGTACATAGTTTTATTAGGTTAGACACATTTTATCGAGGTTTATTCATGGATTGAGCAATATTATGGCCTCGATAACTCAATGTCTTAAAAAGGAGACTTTGTTTCGACAAAGATAGATGTTGATGCCTTCTCTAAAATTAAAGAACTTTTAACAAGTCCATCGATAAAAATTGCCAAATTTTGATAAAGTATTGAAGAGTCATGTGATGCTTCAGGAGTTAGTATTGGAGGTGTTCTTAAACAAAAGGTCATCCTATTACTTTCTTTAGTAAAAAAACTAAATGAAGTGTGTCAATGATAATCCACATATGATCGTGAGCTTTATGTTGTCATCCAAACTTTACATTATTGGTGACCTTATCTTCTTTCACAAAAATTTATACTTTATTATGATCATGAAGCACTTAAATATCTAAACACCCAAAAGAAACTTAGTTTTCAACATGCAAAATAGGTTCAATTTCTTGAATATATGTTTATTCTAACATATAACTAGTGTTGAGAACAAAGTAGCAGATGCCCTAAGTAGAATATGTACTTTATTAATTACCATGAGTGTAAAGGTTAATGGATTTGAAAAGCTTAAAGATGATTATCCTAATTGTAAAGATTTTCAATAAATTTTTGAATCTTTGAAATTTGATGTTTAAATTAATAGTCTAGATTATCAAATATGAGATAACTATCTCTTTCATGGCACACAACTATGTATCCATTCATCACTTCAAAATTTTCTTGTTGAGGAAATTCATTCAAAAGGTGTGTCTGGTCATTTGATCATGATAAGACAATATCCATGACGGAGGATAGGTTCTTATGGCATAGTCTTAAGAAAGATGTTGCTCTTATCATTGCCCAATGTCATACTTGCCAAATAGCAAAAAGTGGAAAACAAAATTTTAGTCTATACACACCACTCACCCCAACAAACCATGGGAAGATCTTAGTATGGACTTCATCTTAGGATTACCTCACACTGTACAATGTTTTGACTCTATCCTAGTAGTTGTTGACCGATTTTCTAAAATGGCACACTTCATTCTGTGTTATAAGATATTAGATGCATCACATATAGTGACTATTTTTCTTTGAGAGATAGTTTGTTTACATGGACTTCCTAAGACAATTGTGTCTAATCGTGATGTAAGGTTTATGAGCTATTTTTGAAAAAATTTATAAAAAAAGCTTGGCACAAAATGCTTATTTTCTACAGCTTACCACCCTCAAACAGATCGACAAACCAAAGTTGTTAATAGAAGCCTAGGAAATTTACTTAGGTGCCTAGTGATTGATCATACTACTAGTTGGGACCTAGTTTTTCCTACTATAGAGTTTGTTTATAACATTTCAATTAATTGGTCAACTGGTATGAGTCCTTTCCATATTATAATTGGTTATGATCCAAGAAAACCAATTGATCTTGTTGAATTGCCTGTAACATATAGGTCTATTGCATTTACAGTTCATTTACACAAAGCATGCATGATTTACATCATGAAATTCAACAAAAACTTACTTTGAGTTATGATAAATATAAAGCTAATGTTGATACACATAGATGAGATATAAAATTTAATGAGGGGGATTTGGTTCTTGTTAAAGTTAGACAGAGATTTCCAACTGGAACTATTAAAAATTAACTCTCAAGAGTGTTGACCTCATTTTAGAATGAGCTATCAACTCCTCTCTTAGGCTTAGGACTTCTCTTAGACTTTAAGAGTTACTTAGTCTTAAGACTAATCTAGTGATTAGGTGGACAATCAACCTAGCCCTAGAAACTTAGAAGAGTTAGCCATAGGAATAGGACATGCCTTAGGAGTATTAAAAAAATTGCCTACCCATAGCTTGAACCATTCCTCACCTTCCTTCTTTCAAGTCAAACTTCAAAGCAATTCTATTTGATTTTCTCCAAACTCAAATCAATTTCATTACTGAAATCCATGATTGAGATCTATGATTGAAACCCATGATTAAAATCCATCAAAATTTATAAGCTCAAATCTTCCTAAGTCCTTAATCTTTCCTTAAGGACTTAACCAAAATTATGATCAAAACCATGTCAAAGTTTTGAGGATTTTCTCATAATTCATTTATATTCTCATCTTCTCATACAAAAAATAAAATATAAATTCAAATCATTCAAACTAAACTCAAAATTCCAAATCAATTCAAGAATTTTCTTAAGTCCCTTAATTTCCATTAATGGACTTAGCTTAAACCTTAATCAAATCAATTTAAACTCATGGGATTTTCTCAAAACTCATTTATATTTTCATTTATATTCACATATAAAAATTAAATATAAATATATATCAATCAAATCAAAACCTCAAATTAAATTTCCAATTTAAAATTTCCTAAGTCCCTAAGTCCCTTAATTTTCCATTAAAGGACTTATCCAAAACCTTAATGAAATCAATTCAAACTCATAGGATTTTCTCAAAACTCATTTATATTCTCATTTATATTCACATATATAAATTAAATATAAATATAAATCAATCAAATCAAATCCTCAAATTAAATTTCCAATAAGTTCCTTAATTTTCCAAGGACTTTCCAAAACTTTAATTAAATTAACTCAAACTCATGGGATTTTCTCAAAACTCATTTATATTCTCATTTATATTCACATTTATAAATGAAATATAAATACAAATCAATCAAATCAATCAAACTAAACTCAAAATTCCAAATCAGTTCATGCAATTTTCCTAAGTCCCTTTAATTTTCCATTAAAGGACTTATCAAAAATCTTGATCAAACCATCTCAAAGTCATGGGATTTTCTCATAATTATTTTTATATTATCATTTATATTCACATATATAAATGAAATATAAATATAAATCAATCAAACCGATTTCAAAAAATTCAAACTCTAAATTCCAAAATTTTCCTATGTCCCTTAAATCCTTCTTAATGGACTTAGCCCAAATCATGATTAAACCACTTCAAATCCTTGAAATTTTCTCATGATAATTTTATTCTCATTTATATTCACATATATAAATGAAATATAAATTCAAACAATCAAAACCTATTCCAAAAATCAACTCAAAATCTAACCTAAGCCTTTCAAGTCAAAATCTTGAACTTAGCCAAATCAAATTCAAATCAAGCCAAACCCTTGATTTTCTCTCATGATTCAATCAAACCTACAATCATGAGTCCAAATATAAATCCAAACTTCAATCAAACAATCAAAACCTAGTTCAAAAAATCAAGCCCAAACCTCCTTCATGTTCTTCCTTTGAATATGAAATTATCAAATGGATCAAAACCCATTTGACTTCAAACCACTTGTAAATGGATTTATATTTCAATCATAAGTCCATATACAAGATCAATCATGCTCAAATCAAGCTTTGACCAAGCCATTTGACTCACTTAGGCTCACTTGACCCAAAGTGACCTAAAGTACCCTTATGAGCCAAATTTTAATCCTAACCAAATTGGATTGAACCAAACTCATATATCCTCTCATCATGATCAACAATCATCATGGGATGATCAATCAATCAAATTAGGTCAAACCAAGTCAAACCTAAGGGTTGACCAAGTCAATACTTAGCCCAAAATGAAACCTAACATAGCCAAATTCCACCATAGACCAAATTAATAGAAACCATTGATCTAAGCTCACTCATGACTTATGTTTGAACTTGACCAAGCCAACATTTGAGCTTAACCTAGCCCAATTGGCCACTTGACCCAAGTTGACCCATTTTGACCTAAAGGGTCAAAATGTGTCAAAACTTTATCTAAGCCAAATTGATTGGAACCAATGAGTCAAGTTCATTCCAAATCACTTGTTGAACTTGACCAAAGCCTCAATTGGTCAACTAAACCTAACCTAGCCAAATTGACCTTAGACTCAACTTGACCTAAACAGGTCATGTTGAGCAAAATTTGAACTTAACCAAAATTGATTTGAAACAAAGATACCAATCCATTTCATATGACTAATGTAACCTAAACCTACCCTTGACCTACCTCAAATAGGTCAAATGGGTCAAATAGGTCAACTTGACCCATTTGACCTAAATGAAGTCATATGAGCTAAATTCAAAACTATACCAAATTGAATCAAACCAAAGCCACCAAAACATTTCAAATGGTCATATGAACTTGACCCAACCCTTGGTTTGACCCAATTTGACCAATTGGTCAACTTGACTAAGTTGACCCATTTTGACCTAAATGGGTCAACATGAGCCAAACCCTATCAAATGAATTCCAAATCTCATGAAACTTGGCCAAAACTGGTTTCTCCACATACCCAACATATCCAAAGTGAAAAATCAACAAAATGACCATCCTACCCCTAGGCCATAGAACACATTTTGGACTAATCTATGGGTAATTTGGTCACACCCTCTTCATATCCACTTGAGACTTTCCTAAAAGCTCAAGGGGACCTAATGAGGAATAGTGCACCCAACCCAATGGGTTTAGGTCAGCTCAATTGGTCCCTAGACTAAACCCGACCTCATGACTCAAAATGCCAAATTCAAAATCCCTCTCCCACTCAAATTTAAGCACATGGGAGGTTGGCAATCCACTCCTTGGCTCAAACCGACCATGTGCACACTCAAAATAGCCAAAACAAACTCCCCAATATGATCAATTGGATCAAAACAGCAAGAGGATGGATGGCTATCTGATCCTTCAAGGGGGAGATATACTCCCCCTAATTCACTTCAATTCTAACTTCCCCTTTATCGATTGAAGCTAAAGAACTTAGAGAAATCCTTAAAGAGTATTCCCAAGCTTCTTAGAGAGGATTTGAAAACACCATTTCTCGCTTTACAAAGCTTGAAAATAGTAGAGGTCTATTGAAGAGCTAACTTCCTCTTCACTCAATTTCCATCCAATTGCTCTTGCATACTTCATCAAGGAGCTAAGTTGAGTGCACCCAAGCTTCCTTTGGAGTTCCCATAGCAAGGAAGAGTTGAATTGGATCAAGGCCACAAGCTAGCTAAGGTGGAGGTGGCCCATATACCAATCCACTCAACCTCAAGTGCTCGAAACTTCAGGAAGGCTTCATCTCAACCAAACGAAGCTTCTCCAAGGGAATCGAGTGTCGGTGATCACCTCCGATGTGGTATGGGATTTTCTGACCATTAAACTCAATGTGGTGTGGAGCTTTGTGAAAGAAATTTTAATCCCATGGAGTTTTGACCGTTGGATGTGCCGCTTTTTAGCTTTAGATGGTGTGGGTTGAGTTTAGTTTGAATCCAAGCTCAATCAAGCTTGAATCTTCCCCTTGATCATGGATGGTCTCTATTGATCAAGGGGAAGAACTTATGAGATCTCAGCCGTCCATCCACACATTTTGGATTGATGACCAAGATAATTGCCCACATTTAGCTATTTGTTATCCATTTTAAAATCACAGGGAGATCTCTGGTCGTCCGATCTTTGATCGGACGGAGATCAAACCATGTCTGACGCCAGCTGCCTTTGGGGATTTGATGTTTAAGTGAATCCCTCACAACGCATGCGTAAAGCATCGCGCCACGTTATGTGAGCTAGTGGATTAGTTAGGATGTTTTAATTAATGCTAATTAATTCAGAGATCTTCCAAAATTTATAACTCCCTCTAGAAAATTAAGAAAAATATGAACTAAAATCATTTGGAAATGTAATTCAACCTAGAATATTTTAACATTAATTTCAATGGGTTTTGAATTATAATTTTCTCTGATTTTTTGGTTTTATTGGAAACTTTATTTTGCTAATTACTTTTTAATTAATCCCAAATTTCTCGGGTATGTTTTGAGAGATGACTTCTGCCTCCCCTAATTTTCTTGGGTTTTATTGAAGGCTTGATTAGAAGACTTGCATATGGATTTCTTAATTATCCTCCTTATGTAATTAAAGAAAATTAAGGTGTAATTTGTGGTTTTAATCCATGATTAGGGTTGATTAAGATTAAATCCAATAAGTAAGAGGTTTATGGAATAATTTTGGGGAATTTCCCCTAAGCTGTTGCCTAAACCCCCTCTTCTTTCCTTAATCCTCTTTAATTAAGGGTTAATTCATTAATTATCCCCTTAATTAATTTCTAAAAAATTATAAAAAAGTTCTAGAACTTAATTAATCAACTTTGGGTAGATGCTTAGGTGTTTATTAGCCTAAGTTCAATTGAGGAAATCAAAACCCAATTCATAAGTATGAAAGGGTGTTTTGAAATTACATAAGATAAACCCCTTAGCTTAATTAACTTTTAATTGTGAGCCAAATTGCATTAGACCTATTTCTTATTAGGTGCATTACAAATTTAAATTCCTTGTGAGTTTTTATGTCATCTCATCAGCTCATAATTATTTGGTTAATTATTGTAAGGTGGTGTAAGTAAGGGTTAATTTACTTAATTCATACCTTAACCTAATTAATGCATAAAAGTGGATCTAATTATCTAAAAATTAAACAAAAATATCAAACACATGTGGGAATGGGTTAGGAATAGCAAACTCATCTTACCTTTTTAAAATTAAATAAAATTACAAACTAAACAAAAATCACTTTGAATTCACTTTGATTTATTTTAAACTTTCTTATTTTATAAGAATGTCTTTAGGATCTAAGTGAAGTGAACTTGTTTACATGCTTTCATTATTTTGAATCTTTCCCCAACATGTTAAATTTGTATGTCATATGGTTTCATGCATTCATATTTTTCAAAGTCAAGTTTAAAAATGAAATTATTTACTTTATGTCAAATTTGCATGTGTTGGCTAAAGTAGAAATATGAGTGGCTATTATCATTACTAAATCCAAATTACTTTCAAAACTTATAAATCAAATATCAAATCTGAAAGTATGCTACTGATACTTAAATTATGAGTTTGCATGTGGAAGATTATAATGGTATGCTTACAACAGGTTTTCTTTCTTTCTTATGTTGGTATGGTTTTGAATAGGAATTTGGTGAGGTGTATGGTTCATTTAAAAAGAACTTAACACTCACTTAATTCCATATCCTATTCATCTCTATGCTACCACTTAGGTTACCTAGCATACATAAATTGCATAAATAAAATGAATTCATTAATACAACTTTTCATTCTCCTTTCTATTTCATTTCTTTTATACATATGTTTGTATTTAAGGAAAGTGGTAGAGAAGTACCTAAGACACCTAGGTTGTGGAGGTCTCACTTATGCCTTTCTTACTTCCATGTGTGTATGTGAAAATTTGGATAAGGAAACCTCTTTCTACTTAAGAAAAATCATGCATATTAAACTTCTAAATTTCCTTAAATGGATTATTTAGCATGCATCATAAAGTGTGTTAAATACTCTCATTTGTATGTATAGATATGATTAGGGTCCATCCATATGTATGTTATATATGTTGGGAAAGAAATGAAGTAATGTGTGTTATGTGAATTTTGATTCAATTTATTTAATCTTAAAATGTCTTTCTTTTTTTTTGAATAGATTTGTTTAGAGTTCATCTAAAGGATTAATTAAAACATTTAATCAAAATATTCACTAAGCAAAACTATAATGTGAACCTACTTTAGAAATTACTTAGGTTAGGAAGGAAAGAGAAGTTCTCTTCTCTTTCTCTCTTCATAACTTAGTAATTAATTGTTGATTCACTTGAACCTAATCAAAACATGAAATAAAATCAACCCAAAATAATTAAACAACCTAAATGAAACCCTCCTCTAAGTTGAAGATGTTCTTCACACTTAGAAAATTTGAACCTAAAGCCATAGCACATACCACACAAACCTTCAAAGCTATAGCCTTAGGTTAGGTCGGTGCATGGTTTGATGTTTGTTTTATTTTGTGATATATGTTCTAGACTAGATGTTAGGGTGTATGCTCATAGAATGAATGGTAGTACATTCTTAGTCTAACTATTCTTTTCTGTAGGGGATTGTGCTTAAGGGGTGCTATCATAAATAAAATATAAATGCTTTTGCTTACAGGTGCTTTATCCCCCTAAGCATATTCCAATAGGCTAGGTGAACTTAGTCATCCATATGTGGGGTGATAAGTCTAATATATATGCTTGGGATTTATGAAGTTTGTTTTAGCTAACATTTGTTTTGTAGGTGTTAGATTTCCACTTTTCCTTTTTTATGTAAATTTGTGCAATTAGGATTTTGGAATGATTGTTATGGGGGTTAGGATGAGCATTGGTCATAAGATCCTATCTTATAAACCATGTTAAGCCTTGAAGCATCTACCTTCCAAACATCCAAAAGAAGGAACCAAAAGAAGAAAGAAGAGAAAAGAAGAAAGAAGAAATGAAGCTTGAAGATCCCCATAACAATGAATTCCTTGCTTAATTGTAATTTAATTCATTTGTAATCCGGGTTGTATAAGGGTAGAGCTCAGCTACCACATTTGATATTTTTAGATTTGTGCGGTGGTGCCCGACCACAATGGCCTTTTATTCTTTTTTTCGATTAGCTTTATAAATTGATTGATGATTTGTTTAGCTTTTGCATTAGGTACCATGCTTTTGCTAGTTTCTTCCTTGATTTATGTATGACCTAGATGTGGATTAGGCTCTTTAGTGAAAAATATATCTTTTACCCAACTTAACAACTCATAACCTCACCTAAAGCTTAGGTTTAAAACAAAGATAAAAGAATTAGCAACCCTTTAGATGGATGAGCATTTCGTTTGTAATATCATGCACAAATGCACCTTATTTCACTCTTGATTAGAGGGCTTCCACCTTTGCCAAAGAAACTTGGCTTGACCTTTGAGAGCCATGGTGGAAACTCACCTCCTCCCTTCTAATTGATTTTGGCCAATAACCTTCTTTCTCATGCATTAGTCATATGAATCCTCTTAGCCTGAGTCAAAATAATTGTCCAAAAATGGAAATAAAATGAAATTTGAAATTGCATTCGATTTAGGTCATTTGAAACATGTCTTTTTACATGATCTAGTCTCTTTAGAGAGTGAGTTTAAGGACTTAGTCTCTTTATAAATAAGTAATAGGCTAGCTATCTTGCATAAGCATAAAGACTTGCCTACATGTATTTAGAATCGTAGGAGGAGTTAGTTGGCGGCCATCCTCAAGTGTTTGTAAGTCCAAATAGTCGGGTGGTTTGCCCTCTCTTATAGAGGCAAACCAATTACCCATTTTTCACCTTAGATTTAGGTTGTGCTTTTGATCCTCACCGAAGCTCCCTAGATTTAGGTTCTGAGGTTGCTTCTCCCCTTTGCACACCATAAGTATAATTCCTCACATCTTAGGCATTTCCTTAATCTTGTGTTAAGGAATCATAAGTCCTAAATTTCTAATGAAAAATGCAACTCAAACAAACTAAATCAATTTCAAAAATGTAAAGCCCAACTATAGGATAGTTTGAGATGCTCGCTAGGTTTCCTAGCATCGTGTGTGTATCTCCTACTTATCTTCCATTTTGGCTTTGATAATAACTCCCTCTTTTGATCAATCTCATTTGATCTTTCAAAATAAAACTAATCGATTGATAATCCTTCCTATTGAAATCTTCAAAGACAATGATCATTTACCTTAATCGAGAGTTTTCCAAAGGAATCCTCTTTCCTTAGAATGTAATTAACTATGGGGTTTGCCCATATAGGGAACTTAACAAACCTAATTTAAAATAAACCCTGCTTTACTTTTCTATGTAAAGTTGGGGAAGAATCTCTGTTACATATGCAGATCCATCATCTTTAGTAGTCCTTATTGTGGTGATTAGGTCCATTAAAGGGTAGTGACTTCTGTCTTCCAAGATTTTACACTATTTTCTTGATGATGTACTCGATCACCTAAATAAGTACATCTGTAGATCTACGCAACATCTTAAAAAGATAAATTTCTATAGGTCTTACCTCTTTCATTTCTCCCAACATATTTGAAAGGTGGTCGCTATAGGAATTTATATTCTCCACAAAGAGATCTGGTCTTTATAGAGTTGTAAGAAAGATAAATGATAATGCTTATGAAATAGATCTTCCAATGAATGTTGAGATTTTTTCAATATTCAATGTATCATATTTAATGTTGTACCATGGGCAAGCCACGGATAACACTATTTTCTCTACAAATAGTACTAAAATTTAGGTTAATACATCATCACCAACTCCTCTACCATCTTGTAGCTTAAGATCACATCATCCAGATCAAATTTTAGAAGACAAGATTATCATCACATCGATGGAGGTACAAGGTTTCGCTCGTTGGAAATGTCTTTCTCCACTTGAAGATTCATGGCATACATTTGATGAGTTACATTAATTAATTGGACTCACAACTATTACAAGAGTACTTGGATTTTCATTCTCCAGAGGAGAATCCTTTAAAGTCGGGCAGTGCTAATGAAGGGCATCATCATCACCGTTATCGATGTAATCATCATAAAGCTTAAATCTATGTATTGGGCCTTTTATTATAATTTAGGTTATGTAATATTGGACTTTTATATTTTGTATATGTCTTGAGCTTATATGTATTGGGCTATTATTATATCATGAACCATGATTCATTGTAGTAGGTATAATATTTTGGGTAAGTTTGGTGGTAGGTGGTGGTAGGTGTAGTTATGATGATGTTAGGTTTGAGTTTGGAGTTAGGTTTGAGTATTCTTAACTCTCTATCAATCCTATAAATAGGGAGGCTCTTGTAATGCTCGAAACTTAGATTTGGAATAAAAGTTATCTTCTTAAATTTATTTTCTATTCTTCTATGTGTTTTTCTCCTGAGTGATGAACTACTTGAGTGTGTAATATCACAACCCTTAGAGAAAGACTTCTAAGGAAGGAACATGATCTCCACAATGACGGACTATTTGTAAAGGTCAACTTCAACTTATCCCCGCTTTACTCTTAGTTATTTTAAATCATAACTTTAATTAAAATCTTTCAACTTCACTAAATTCATAATATTATGAATGTGCTCAATAGTAGTATGCATTTATCTTTACTCTATTGTGAGGATTTAAGAATTATTAGTGTAATAAACATTATATCATGGAAGGCACTTTCATCCAACATTAAGTAGACTTCTAAATTGTACTGAGGAGCCTAACTTTATCAAATGCATCAATCTCTTCCATCCATTGATCAACGTTCTCATCTCAAGTAAGATTATGTTGAATGGCTACTCAAAGTGAGGGTACTTCAACTTCAAGTGGAAAAACTGCTTCAGCTCCAAACACTAGTGCATAGAGAGTGGATTTTGTAGGTATTTTATAAGTGGTGCAGTAGGCCCATAACGCTTCCACAAGCTTAGTATGCCACTCCATTTTATTTTTGGTAAGGATTTTTTTGAGTAGCTTGACTATTATTTTGTTGAAAGCCTCAGCCAAGACATTTTCTTTCAATTATAAATTGATGAGTATCGCTAATCAATCTTATGTTGATAAAAAAATCTATAGATTTTAGTACTTTTCGGACCATTGTTTGAGATAATTCAGTGTACACTAAATTTATAGACTATATTATGGGTGAAGAAGTTGGTCACATGCTCACTGTGACTTCTTTGAATGGGGCGACTTTAGCCCACTTAGAGAAATAATCAGTGGCTGCTAAGATGAAGCGGTGACCAGCTGATGATGTCGAATCAATCGATCCTATTACACCCATTCCCCAACACTCAAATGGCCAAGACTTTATTATTGGGTGCAACAGATTTGGAGGCTGATGAATGATGTTGTCGTAGACCTGGCACTCATGGCATCTCTTAGCATGATCGATACAATCCTTTACCACAGATGGCCAGTAGTATCCCATTCTTTTGGTGTTGAAAGCCATTTTAGAAACTGATTGTTGTGCACCATAGAGTCCTTCATAAATTTTAGCAATTACTTTGTTGGCTTCTTCTATTCCAGACATCATTACCACATTTACTAAGGATCTATGTTATAGAGTGTTGCCAACATAAGCATATTGTCAAAGCCTTTTCTTGAGTTGTGCATCCATTGACTTAAGGCTCAGCAATGAAGGGTTTTCTCCAATCTTCCTTCTTTTATACTGTAAGGATTTCATTTTGTGGTTTTGCAGTTTCCTCAAATTGAGGTCTTTTATCTTAAATAGTCTAAGGCTCATTTTGTCAACTTTGAGAAGTACCTGGTAGGAGAGTGTGAGGAGCAACGTGAGTTGCATCCTACTGGCTTACAAATGATGACCCCTCCTCCAACAGGGATTTTAGGTTTATTGGCTCTAGGACCTGATGGGTGCAAACACTAATTAGCACATAAATATCATCGTCCATACTTTCCAATTCTTTAGTTAGCTTAGCCCGGCAATCAGCTTTATTATTTCTGGCTTGAGAGACCTGAGCTATAATGACATTTGAAATTTGCTTCATAGGCTCGAGGGCTCACTTGGTAGTGAGCCAATTCTTGCATATTGATTTTACAAATACCCTATATTTGATTAATGACAAGCAAAGAATCTCCATAAACTTGTAGATTTTGAACTCCCACAAAGATGCCTTCCTCTAGACCTGCCATCAATGCTTCAAATTTTGCTTCTTTATTTGTGGCTCATTAACCGGTAATAGTGCCTCATTATACCACCTTCTAGCATGATCAAGATGAAGCTAATATCAGCTTGAGCTTTTAGGAGATTTGAGAGCTGAGTGTATCTGATGGATGAAGCTCCATCAAAATAAATTTCCCACATTTGTTACTTTTTCTTTCATATATAGGCATGATCTGCTCATCAAGGAGATCATCATTAAGCAGCAAATTAACCAAGATAGGATGTGTAGTAAGGAAGTCAGCTAGAATTTTCCCCTTCACTGCTTTTTAGGGAACATATATGGTGTCAAATTATAGTAGAACAATAGCTCATCGTGCCAAGTGGCTTGTCGATGATGATCTTATCATCAAGAACTTCAACGGATCAAACTTTGAGATAAGAATAATTTTATACGATAACATGCAATGATGAAGCTTCTGGATAGCAAAACTCAGAGCCAAATAATGCTTCTTGATTGGCGAGTATTACATTTTTCACTCCTATTAGCCTTCGATTATTGTAGTATAGAGCATTCTCCTTTCTTTCTTCATTATGTTGTGCAAACAATATATCTTGAGATTCTTCCAATGCCACTATGTATAAGATAAGTGGCTTTCCAAGGATTGGCATTGCAAGAATGGGCAGATTCAACATATACTTCTTGATACTATCAAAAGCCTCATAATATTTTGTATCCTATTTGAAAGGAGTATCCTTATTCATTACCTTCTTCCTCTTGGTCGCAGATCCCTGATCAATGCCTTCAATGAATTTCTAGCTCAAAGTGTGGAATAAGTATTTCTTTTGTCGGAGAACTATGATCTAAGCTAACCTTCTCTCAAATATATGGAGCTAGTTGGAGACGAGACCCTCTGGATGACTCTCCAAGGTGTTGACCGCCATAAATTTCATCACATATGACCCTTCTCTAAGATACTCATTCTTGACAAGTTTTATTTTTGGCGGATCTCTGGGAGTATAGTTCAGTTGGCACGCTAGTGTCTTTCTTTAAGGCAGTTTCACTTCGAGGCTTTGGCCTCCAAATTTACTACTTTTGTGGGACCTTTGATGGTGGATTCTTGGACATGTAGTCCAAGTGTCTTTCTTTAAGCAACTTGAAATGATATTTTGAAATAGATAATAATGATATTAATCTTATGTTACAAATGTTCAAAATTCATACCAACATCAATGTTACATAAGTCAATGATCACATGTTATCAATCTCACCTAAATTAAGAGTTGAACCAACAAAGAATTTTCCTAGCAAGTAAATATGAGCTCTAAAAATTTCGACCTCTCAATTAAGAGAGTTTAATTTATGTCGATTAAATTTTCAGAGGGCAAATGGAATAGTAGATAAGACACTACCCAAAGATTTTGCTCTCATTTTGTGAGGACTTTATATTTAGTTCCAGGTTTTCTATAAGCGCAAGCACCTATAGTTAATTACCTTTTCCATTGCTGAGAGAGAACATCAATTAAGACTATCATTAGATCACTAAATGTGTAGCGTATAGTAGTAGCATGTGGAGATATGAAATTTAATTTATAAAAGTTATCATTCTTTACTTAAAGTTGATGGTTGGGGGAATGATGTGTACCTAATCAAGATCCATGGTTCCATCATCCTGAGCTATAATGGTCCCTAGCCTACTTAGTTAGAGGAGGTAGTTGACCCAACCTGACCGAAGGATCCTTGTCAGCAGTCATGGGTTGCATCGTCTAAGAAAATCTTCTAGACTTGGAGTGGAGTTTATCTAAGGAGACAAGTTTAAGTCCATCTTAGCTGACAAAAGGCTTTTTTCTCTATAAAATGTACCCTATGGTTCACAACTCAAGGTACAAAGCCATTGGGAAGTATACGGGCTACAGTTGTGATCAAAATATAATGGTGTCATTTGGCAACAACCACCTGATCAGAGGACTCGATCATAAGCGCATATGTGGAGCCTACTAGCCGTTACATAGAGGGCATGGGCCATGCCCTTACTATGAGAGATTGAGAGAATATAGAAATACACTTCATTTAACTTTGGCTCCTTTGTGAGCTAAAATTTTCTTATTTTATCACCTTTAACAAATAATTATGGAAGGTGGATGGATTAAATTTTGCTTTGAGCTTTAAAAGATAAATTTCATTTAATCATTTTGAGTTTAATAATTCATTATTTTTTTCACTTAGATTGATATTTGATTTATGTTAATTCAATTTAAAATTTTAAACATATTTTGATGGTAGTTTCCTCTCTAGTTGAATTCTTCATTCAACACAGCCATCATCGCGGAGTACAAGTATGCTTCATCATTTAGTTTATTATTCTAGATCCTATCGACTCTATTAATTTAATAATAGAGGATTAGATCTAAATTTATATTTTTTAGAATTTTGATTTTGAAATTATTAAATATCAATATCTTGAATATTATGATAATAATGACTCCTCTGGATCAATCTTCAACTAACTCAGACATCATTAAGGTATTGATCATGCATTTTGTTATTCTAGATCCTATCGACTATATTAATTTAATAATAGAGGATCAGATCTACTATCATATATAAAATTAGCTTCTCAGATGTTTTACTAAGTTGAAATTCTTGTAATATTATTATTAAATTTTTAGGTTTTATTAACCCGGACACCTAAGACGAATCAACCCATAGCATCCTCCTCGACAAATTTCATGCATTCATTATAGTATCGAGGCTCATGTGGGTATCTGATTTTTCATATATGATTTTCAGTTTTCTTATAATATATAGTTGCACAAATTTTGGTGCATTGATGTTGTAAATTTGTACAGTGTTCATTGCATCTATATGACACACATGAATTTTAGTGTGATTGTATCATGATGCGGGTATTATTTATCTCATCTAAAGATAGATAATCATTTACATGCATTATGATGAGTAATATTCAAATGCAAATCCACCTTAAAGTGCTTTGTTAACGCTTTATGGTTGTTTGTATGATGTTTTGCGAATATGGTTGCGTAAGGCATTTTAGCTCTTGTTTGATTATTTAGATTAATATTCATTTGTATGTATTTAGTTCATAGCTCATTGAGTTTTTTAAGTTTCAATAAAATTTAACACATGATCACTAAAAAGCTCATAGGCGCTCATCACAAGTCTCATTCAAATTCTTTTTGATCTAAATGATTTTATTATGGTATATAGCTCAACCCAATTGTTCAGTATGAATCGTAACATAATTTGATCATTCAATAAGAAATATGATTTATGCTCATTGACGAGCTATTGAGTCTCTTGTAAGATCATTCTTATTTAAAGACTTTTAGAATTTTAGATGTAGGTTTATTCTTTAATTTATCATTATCAAACAAACTCAATTTAAGCTCATCAGTACTTTTTTTATTCTTTTTTAAGTCTCCTGTCAGTCCAAAATTCGACAGCCTCCCAACGTTGTCCCCACGTAGGGGGTTGCATCAGGGGGTATTTGACCTTCCCGATAGCTCTACTAAGCATAATGGTCAATGTCTTGCGACACTATGACCGTAGTCTTTCACCTGTTAGCTCTATTAAGTATAACATGGTCTTCAAACACCTACATTAAAAGAGCATATATGTAGGTTTATTCTTTAATTTATCATTCTCAAATAAATTCAATTTATGCTCATAAAAACTTTTATTTTATCTTATTTAAGTCTTCTGTCATTCCAAATTTCACAGCCTCCCGGCATCGTCCCCGCATAGGGGGCTGCATCAGTGGCTATTCAACCTTCTCGTCAACTTTATTGAGCATAATGGCTAGTGTCTTATGACACCAAGGTCGTAGTCTTCTACCCATTAGCTCCACTGAGCATTATGAGGTCTTCAAACTTATTACCTCTACTAAGCATAACAAGATCTTCAAACACGTGCCCATCAATAATGCTACATTGGACCAGATAAACAGTACAACCAGTGAAACTATAAGAATGTGATAGATAAAACTAATTAAGTGGTAACCAATCCATTCAAAAGCAAGCGAGAAGATGGTCACCCAGAAAATACTTCCTAAAATCTTCATTTTTATCCATAGTAAAAAGTGAACATATTTTTCTTCACTACTAGTGTCTTCTTTCCAAAAAAATCATTTCATTTGGGAGTCAGGTAACAAATACTTCACATCATTTGAATATATTAATGAATCTTTAAAGTCTTGAATCTTCTCCATTACTTCAAAAATAATCCTTTAAATAAAACAAGAATAGGTTTAAGAGGTGTTCTTTGAGCCAAGCATTTGGTTGATCAAATGGTTGTTTCCAATGAGAACTGAAATCAATAATCGAAGAGAGAAAATGGAGCTTCATCTATAGTGTTCTATAGGGATGAATCACCATCACTCGACCATCTCCACACATGAATGGAATAGTGAAAACAACAGAAGAAGAGGACCTTGGTAGTTATGGTGGCACAGCAGGTGATTTCAAGTGGTTATTAAGGCGAGGCAGAAGCCTACATAGGTAGTAGCAAGGTCGAACTGTGTTGCAATCAACCATCCCCTTCACATGGGAATCTTGAATTGATATTTATCGAGTTTGATGTAGTCTTTATGTCTCTCAAATCTAGGGTCATCTTAAATACTTGGAGGGTTTTGAATGCCTCTTTTCTTCATGCGTAAGAGATGCAGCGGAGGGAGTGGTGGACTGAGAGGAGTTGGAGGGTGTGATGGCTTACTCAAGCAGGTAGGGCACGAACTGTGGGAGAGGCTTGCTATCGTGGGACACTAAAAATGGGAATCAAGAATTGTGTATTGGAGACGGAAGAGAGGGTATCATTCGATTCTTTTTTTATATTTTTTTTCAAACAAGACAAGCGAGTTTTAGGAAATAGGGAAGAGTCTTCACGTGCATAGTATGGGTAAGGTGACATGGCAGCCTATTATTGGTTGAATGGGAGGTGGAGGTAAGGATGTAACTTCCAAAGGTGCTGATTGGATGTGATTAAGAGATAATTAGGTAGATTTATCTTGAAATACATGCATATTTTGATAAAATTTTAAGTGTGACAACCTTAATCAAATTGGATATCTATTTTAGGTAATTTTGATGTTCTAGATGCAACGATGCAGACCATTTCATGATCGGAGGTCATTTGGTTCAAGTTAGCATCAAATTAGGTCAATTTTGATTCAGAAATGCGTGTCATCACTTTCGACTGCTCGACACTTGCATAGACTTGTCCAAATCAAGTGTGAACAGTCTTGTTTGATAGATTTTGACTCTAATGATGCGATCAATTTTGTGAATAGAGATTATTTGGGCATCATCGTAGCCTCCAGACTTTGATATACATGTAACTGCTTTGATAACTTTATCTCTTGATCGGTCGACCGTTATATTGTGCAATATGTATATTCAAAATAATTTTGATGTTTTGAATGTGATACAAAGTCCATTCGTTGATTGGAGATAATTTTGAGTAATTTCAATGATATCTAGTGTATTTCAGCTTTGATTTGCATGATATTATATCTAAAGCCCGTTGAATTCATCATGCTTACTCTATTTAACTTGTGTAATTTATGTGGAGTTCAATAATAGTATATCTCTATAATGTATTTCTAATTAATAGTCTATTAACATTTTTCAATCTAGAACTACAAAATCACTTTTCCTTAAAAGCGCCATAAATTTTACATTTAGATGGATATTATATAAGCTTTAATTTTTTTGTCTACTTTATTTGATTCTTTCTTTTTAGTTTTGTTTTTTACTTAAAAATATAGATATAAAATTAATAAAAATATTTAAATATTTTAAAGAAATTTAATGCTTGGTCTCCCTCCTATTAGGAGAAAAACCAAGTTAACTGCTAAATGTCATTCTAATTATTATATTTCTTATTAGTCATTATCTAATGTCTACCAATGAGCGATGCGCATCAACTATTGATGTCAAAAATCCATGTTTTCAGTTTCCTGGTCTCCCTTTTATTAGTAGAATAAGATATTTGATCATGATCATCACTAACTCATGATATTGATCGGTTTGTTTCCAAATCTCTCTCTCTCTCTCTCTCTCTCTATAACTTAATTTTTTTATATTTTTATTTTAAAATTAATTTGATCATTATAAATTTTCAAGCTTTCATATTTCATTATTTTTATGAATTACTTAGGAGAGACATCAAAGACATCATAAAATTTCCAGATTATATGAAGATTTATTTATTTTTAACCTCAAAATATTGTTAATGAAGTGACAAGTCAACTTTCTCTAAATGTCAGGTTGGAGGCATGCCTTATATATTGGCTTTAATCATAAGAAATTAAAATTTACGTGATGTAAAGACATTAGTTTGATGCTACAAGAGAGAGGTTCGCCTGCATATATCAATATTGATAAGTGAAGTTTGAAACTAAGAGGTTTTATATATATATATATATATATATATATATATATATATATATATATATATATATATATATATATATATATATATATATATATATATATATATATATATATATATATATATTGTGTGTATTTGAGATTAAATTTCAAATGTCTAAATATGGAATGAAATGAATAGTGAATATTATCGCATTTAATTCATAATTCCCTCAATGATCCATTGATGCTTATATAAGATGGTGAGCTTCTTGTACCAACATGGAGATGGATTTAGTTCTGTGGGCTCCAAAAATTCACCACCAACCTTTCAACAAATAAAGAGAGTGTGGTTTAAAATGTCGATGAAATTTTTAAAAAGGTAGATGTGATAGTAGATAAGACACTACCCAGAGATTTCATTCTCATTTGGTGAGGACTTTAAATCTGGTTTCATGTTTCATATAAGTCCAAGCACTTATAGTTAATTACCCCTCCCAATAAATGTAAGAGAACTTTTGATTAAGGATAGTCATTAGATCACTAAATGCATAGTGTTTAGTAACAACAATGTGGTGTTTTAGAGTTTGAGATTATGAAATTCAACATTTTAACTTAAAATGGATGGTTGGAGGAATGATGACGCTTCTGATCTAGATACCATGGTTTCATCATCCTAAGCTATCACGCCTCTAGTTTACTTAGGGAGAGTAACAACCCGAAAGGATCCTTATCGAATAAATGAGTTACGCCCAAGAAATCCTTAGACTGGGTGGTTTTGTCTAAGGAGACATGCTTAAGTCAACCTTAGCTGATAGAGGGCATTTTTCCCAATCAAGTGTACCCTATGATTCTTAACTCAAAGGGTAGAGCTAATGGGGAGCATATGTACTATGATCGTGATCGTAATATAATGATTCCATTTGGCAGTAACCACCCAATCAGAGGACTCTGGTCGTAACTACATCACATGTGGAGCCTATCTTGCCAACAGTGAGGACATGGGTCACATCCTGGCATGAGATTGATTGAGATTGAACATAGTAACACTTAATTTGACATTGACTCTTTGTGAGCTAATTTATCACCTCCAATAAATTATGTGGAAGGTGGATTGGGTTTTAACTTTAAGTATTGAATATTGAATTTCACTTTGACATTTAGAACTTCTTGATTTGCATGATTTCATGTTTGTATGGATATTTGAATTTGATTAATTTGATTTGAGCTTGTGAGCATATTTTGATGGTAATTATCCCCTCCAGTTGAAATCACCATTCAACACAGCCATCATTGGGGTTTATGAGTTTTCTTGATCCTATTAACTCTATTAGTTTAATAATGGAGGATCAATTTTACTATCACATGACTGAATTAACTTCTCAAATATTTTATAATAAGTTAAAAATTTAATAAAATTTGGGTTTTTTAGGTGTTGTTAACCCAAACCTGATCATAAGACCAAATCAATAAACAACTTGCACAACATCCTCGCATAAAAATTTAAGCATTCAAAGAAGTGGTTCATGGTATTTAAAATACTTATGAAATTTTGGAAAGCTCAAATAGAATTGAAGATTGCTTTATATTTCATACAAGAATTCATTTTCAAATGATTGGAAAAGTTTCAAAATTGAGTGATAGTTGGCTCCAAAATTTATTCAAAATTAATACATTTGAAGTCTATTCAAAATTTAAGCCAAAGTTTTTTGTCTGCTTGTACGAATAGTTTTCGGTGGTGGTTGATTTAGGTTCTAATTTAAAACATTACTTGCACATACTTTTACTTTTGAAATTTTCAATTCTCCAAGCTTTCAAATTCATTTATGATTAGATTCAAATTATTTCATATTTGAGAATTTATCTTCCAATTACCTTAAAGCAAACTATTAATAGCTCTTATATGAATCTTTCAATCATTCATTAAAGAGCTTTAACTATGCTTTCCAACATGTTATTTAACTTCTTCATAGATCTCTTATAAATTTCATTTGATTTCTTCTTTTATATATATATAAAAATAACACTTAACAAAATTCTTATGATTTAGTTTTATCAAAATACAAATTCAAGTAGACTTGGAATATAGCATTCATGACATGAGCCAGCCAATAAGTTATGCTTATGAGTAAGCTATCATTAGCACTTTCATATAAAACAAATCAAACTAAATTTGACTTTATTTTAAATTCCACATCGAGAGATCAATATACATAACCAAACTGCAAATTTATTTCAAATTTCTTATGTATTTAGAAGCATCAAACCTCGTTGTAAAGTCCCTTTTAAGTTCATTATAATCTCCTTTTTTTATTTCAATTTAATATTCACCTCTATATTTATTCTATTAGAATTTTCAATTTAATACATTAAATTTTATTTTAGATAAATTTTGATTCTTTGATTCTAATTTAATCCAAAATTTGGCATAGTTTCAAACTCATGGTCCCGCATGGGGCTATCATAACTATTTTTGGCCTACCCATCACGCCCTGATGAGCATGTCGATTGGTGTTTTGAAGCCCCTCAGCCAAATTTTAATCTTATTATGCTCTCATGAGCATAACGAGGCCTTCAATCACCTGCATAATAGAAAACATAAATGCAAATATTCTTCTCCTTTTTTAAGTCTCATATTTAGTCAAAATTTCAACAGCATTTCGACATAGGGGGAGCACATCTAATGGTTTTGGCTTACTCAGTACTCCCTGATGAGCATAGCGAGTGGTGTCTTGCAACACCACAGTCGATTTTTATCTTGTCACACCCTAATGAGCTTGATGTGGCATTCAAACCTGCATAAATAGACACAAGCATATATATGCAGATAATTTTCACACACCTTCAAACCTTACACCCCATTTTATGTTTAATCCCTCGCCTTCCAACCATTTGTCCTATATAAATAGAGCTTCACTAAGAGAAACACCTCCATCAACTTAACATTGTTGGATGTCTGAAGCTCCTTCATAGAAATCATGACTTGATGATGCATGTGCCAAACAAAAGTTTGGAAAGAAGCTTCAAAGCCACTACATTTGAGGAAACATCTTTAAAGAGATGATTGTCAAGACATTCATATATTATTATTGCTACATCTTCTTTGTTAATTGAATGACCTAAATCAACAAAACATTTAAACAACCATTATTATCTTCTTTAATCCCAGGAAAATCTTCTTTGTCATTCCCACTTTCCTAGTACTTCAAGCGAGATGTCTTCATCCTAAGACATTTAAGGGATGCCTCAGTGTCAAATATTATTCTTTAGCGTTACCACGACCATGGAAAGAATTAGTGGATCTAGAACTCCACCTTCCATCCTTTTTAGACCCTCTTCCTTCCATCAAATCAAAAAAAATAAATCCAAGATTTTCAAAGATCTTCAGAGAAGGTTCCACTCAGAAAGATATAATCCTTAGCCATCTGTGAATGCAGTTGTTTACTTTGCATCAAACGCTAACAATGGATAGCGATTCCATAAAAAATCCAAAACTTCTATCCAAAAATAGTAATGGTAGCTAGTTGTCATAGGAGAGGGGATGGATGTGAGTTGTTGTCCATTCTTTTTGGTAGGATGAGCTGAACGAGACAAAAGAGGGAGGGAGGAGCCTCTCTGGCTCTCGACTCACACGATTGAAAGGAGAAGCTGATTTTCCATCCCTCGCTTACTGTGAGAGTTCGGTTAGAGAAAAGGAATGAAGAAGGAAGCAATGCACCATTTCTTCCAGTTGAAGGAGTTGGAGCTGAGAGAAAGAGTGGGATCGTTCGATCAGAGAAAAGAAAAGCAATGGTCTGCATGAAGGACTTGGAACCGGAAGAATGAGTACAATTTTTCGGTTGGGAAGAGCCGAGCATATGTGTTGACCTCATTTTTAGAATGAGCTCTCAACCCCTCTATCTTAGACATAGGATTTCTCTTAGGCTTTAAGATTTTCTTAGTCTTAAGACCAATCTAGTGATTAGGTGGACACTCAACTAGCCTCAGAGACTTAGAAGAGTTAGCCATAAGAATAGGTCATACCTTATGGTGTTAAGAAAACTTGCCTACCCTTAGCTTGAACCACTCCTAACCTTCCTTCCTTCAAGTCAAGTTACAAATCAATCCTATTTTATTTTCTCCAAACTCAAATCAATGCCATATGATTGAAACCCATGAATGAAATTTCAATCTCCAAAATTTCCTAAGTCCCTTAATCTTCCTTTTAAGGACTTAACCAAAATCATGATCAAATCAATTCAAATTCATGAGATTTTCTCATAATTTATTAATATTATCATTTTACATATATATAAATAAAATATAAATTCAAACCAATCAAACTGAACTTAAAATTCAAAATCAGTTCATGAAATTTCCTAAGTCCTTTAAATTTTTCTTCACGACTTAGCCAAATCATATTCAAACCAATTCAAACTCATGCATTTTCTCATAATTCATTTATATTCTCATTTACATATATAAATGAAACTTAAACACAAATCAATCAAATCGAATGAAAATCTAATTCCAAATTTAAAATTCTTCTTAAGTCCTTAATTTCCTCTTAAGGACTTAGCATAAATCATGATCAAACTAATTCAAACTCAAGAGATTTTCATAACTCATTTATATTCTCATTTACATATATAAATGAAATATAAATATATATCAATCAAATCTAAATCCAAAATTCAAATCCCTACTCCAAAATTTCTTAAGTCCTTTAAATTCCTTTTAATGGTTAGCCTAAATCATGATCAAATTACTTCAAATTCATCAATTTTCTCATCCCATTTTATATTGACATTTATATTCACATATTTAAATTAAATATAAATTCAAACAATAAAAATCACTTCCAAAAATCAAACTCAAATCCACTCAAAATCCAACATAAGCCTTTCAAGTCAAAATCTTGAACTTAGCCAAATTAGCTTCAAATCAAGCCAAACTCTTGATTTTCCTTCATGATTCAATCAATCAACCATAATCATGAATCAAGTATAAATACAAACTTCTCACTTAACCAAAATCCAATTCAAAATTAAACCTCAAATCCATTCATGTTCTTCCTTTGAATATGAAATTCTCAAATGAATAAAAATCCATTTAACTTCAAACCAATTGCAAATGGATTTATATTTCAATCATAAGTCCATATGCAAATTTAATCAAACTAAAATCAAGCTTTGACCAAGCCATTTGACCCACTTAGGCTCACTTAATCCAACATGACCTAAAGTACCATTATGAGCTAAATTCAAATCCTAACCAAATTGGATTGAATCAAACTAGCCTATGCCTCTCATCATGATCAACAATCATCATGGGATGATCAATCACCTATTTTGGGTCACATAAAGTCAAACCTAAGGGTTGACCAAGTCAACACTTAGCCAAAATGAAACCCAATATAGCCAAAATTCACCATAGGCCAAATTGGTTGAAACCATTAATTTAAGTTCATTCATCAATTATGTTTGAACTTGACCAAGTCACCATGTAGGGGTATTTTATTGCCACAAAAAGAGGGTTACAAGGTCCTTAAAAGGGGATAAACTCCAGAACTACTACTCAAAGAGCTACAATCAGCCTAAGGAGTAAATCCCCTATCTAAGTACATCCAAGAGTAAAAGAAAGAATAAAACAATCAAAAGATACAAGATGATTAACATAATAAGCTAAAGTAAGAATAAAGCCAATGCTCGGAGGATGGGAATGCATGATAATCCGAGCACTCAAAAGAAGGAGCAATCACCTACAAAGTTATAATAAGAGGAAGAAAACAAATTAAGGTAATAGACAAAAAGTTTGAAGAAAACAATATACTATGAGTATGAAAGTGAATTGTGAAGAGAAGGCTTGGATCAATCACATCTTGGATGCAAGTATGAGCATCCAAACTGCCAAAGGGTTAATCACATGAGCTACTACCAACCAATAGGAGTGAGATCATCACAAACCATCATAGCCAACAAACAGAAGGTAGCATCCATGTTGATATTCTTGTGAGTTTTATTACCTACAAACCAAGCAAAATATTCAAAATATATAGAAACAAGAGCCAAGGATAAGAGTCTCATTCAAGAAAAATTATCATCAATATAGTCATCTTGACATGAGAATACATTAACATAAGAGAATGAGCCATCTCTACCTCATGAATAGCCATATCCAACAAAAAAAAATTAGTTCAGGGAGACAACCCCAATCTTGATAAGTCAATGAGCCTATAATTAAAAGCATCCCAATCACATGATATGTAAATGAAACTTTAGTCAAACAACCCAGAAACAATCCCAGTTGATGTCCTGGAAAGACAATAGGGGAAGACATCATCTCAACATGAAATGCAACCAACCAATATTGGTATAGATAAAGCAAAGAAATTTCAGCAAAGATTCAAGGCCACCATTCATAATCTGATCAACAATCAATAACAAGAGCAAAAGGCAACACCAAACAAAGGGACTAAACTAGCCATAATACCACTTTTTCTAAAAAAACATCTCATATCGCACCATCAAATCAATCAGTAGAAAGAAGTGATCAGAAAGGAGATAAATAGCATGAGCTAAAAGCCAAAGAAATAAAGAAGCATCCATAAAATAAAATAAGATAAAAAATTGGTGTCCAAATATGATTCATATGATAGAAAAAACAAGGCAAATACCAAGAGAAAAAGACAACTAAAAGTTGACAACCAACAAAAAAGCTCACACCCATAAACAAATAAAGGGAGAACATAATACCATAATTCAAATAGCACCACCCACACCAATGGCCAAAAAAACATGATATAATCTGACTATACAACTTAAAACCCATAATCATATGAAAATCATAACCAAAGCCAAACAAAGTAATCTCATGAAAATCGATTAAGAAAATGGTCAATGAAAATCAAGCATCATTAAGCTACCACAAAAAAATTATAGCGACAAAATCACATATTAAGAATATAATAATGTCGCTCCCCAATGAGACAACCATCAATGAAAATCAAAAGCTACCACATAAGGAACATTCATAAACTTAATAATATCCCAAAAGCCACAATTCTGCAGAAATACCCATGGCTTGCATAAAGAATAAGATACAAACCATTTAAGATCAAGTAGAACTTGATTAGCACAATGATGCACAATACTAATTGGGATACTACAGATTAAAACAAGTAGTCGAGACAACTAATCGATAAACCAAATCCAAAAACATCCAAACCTTAAAACAACAAATAACATTTAATTATGTATTCTCTCAAATGACACTCCAATCAAGAAGGTAACAAGACAAACCAATAGAGGTGATTACAATAAATAATGATAAATATGATCAAATTCTCAAAATTAAACCCAATCCATTCCAAGTAAGGCTTTGAGCAATCAGTTATAAATAGGAATTACACATAATAAAAGTTTGCCAAAGGAAATGGCAACATAGTAAACCCTAAGCAAAAAAAAGCAAAAGAAAAAATGAGCAAACTCGCAATGTGAGCACCCATCATAAACTAATCCAATGACAATCAAGTTAATGTAACAATGGTACCTGTGGGAGAGACTTCATTAAAATCAATATTGAAGTCAAAAGTCCAAGAACCAAGCTTGCCAAGACAAAGATGCAATACAAAATGAAAAATGGAAGAAAACTGAAATGGAATCAGAAAATTCAAACCTAAACCATGGAAAATAATTAACCAAATCAATAAACAACCATCACAAAGAAACCTTCAAAACCAAATTTAATTAATTCAAATCATTCAACATATGGTGCTTACACAAAAAATTTAATGTAAAGGGAAATAACAACAACGACTTACCAAAAGACAAACCAAAATAATCAAAAGAGAAGGCATATAGCAAGGGTCTAAAGAAAAGGCATAATAACAACACCAAACACCAATCATGTAAGTAAAAGGGAGGAAGTCAAAGAAAGCGTACCTAAAATAAATAGCAAAGAAAACTAAAGCAAAGTTCATCAACATCATTCTATATATGATCCCAAAGAGCCTAAAACTCACATCTGCAAAAGTAGTAATCACCAATAACTAAGACAAGAATTACCAACTGATCATAATTCCATCCATTCAAAGTAAATAAAATAATGGATCCCAGAAACTCAAGAAGTGGGTATTAGGTTGAGAATAGAAAAGGAAGGATTCAAAGGGTCTAGAACCACCATACCACAATAAGAACATAAAAACCCAAAAGAAATCCAAAGAGGCTGAAAGGACAAAACCCATCAAAAAAAAGAACCCAAAGTAACGCATAAGGATGAGCAAACCTAATGGAGGTTGATAAAACCCATCAATCAAAATGCATCCACCTAATGCAGGAGATCAATGACAAGAACCAGATTTAGAAAATTTAGCAGAGCAAAGTTAAATAACAACAGAAGTGTACTCAACAAATCTAAAAGGAAAGAGAATGATCTATTAGAGTATCCATAAAGAACACAAGGAAATAAAACCAAAAAAAAAAAAAAATCAAAGAAGAATAATTAAAGAGTTGTCCAAGTTAAATGAAACCCTCCTCTATGTTGAACATGCTTCACACTTAGTAAAATTCTAACTTAAAGCCATAACTAAGCATACCACACAAACCTCCAAAGCACACAGGTTAAGTCACCACTTCTAGATTTAGGTTAAGATAATGCATGGTTTGATGCTTGCTTTTATTTTTTTGATATATGTTTTAGTCTGGATGTTAGGATTTATATGAGTAGAATGAATGGTAGGGTGATCCTAGTCTAACCATTATCTTCTATAGGGGATTGTGCTTAAGGGGCACTGTAATAAATAAAAATATAAATACTTTTATTATGCAGGTGCTTAGCTAAGCATAATCCAATAGACCAGGTGGACTTAGTCACCCATGTGTGGGGTGATAAGTCTAATATACACGCTTGGGATTTGTATAGTTTGCTTTAGCTAATCTCTATTTTACAGGTGTTAGCTACATTTACTTTTCCTTTTCATGTAAATTTTGTCACTAGGATTTTGGAATGATTGTTATGGTGATTTGGAAGAACATTGGTCATAAGATCTCATTTTATGTACCAAGTGAAGCCTGGAGCATCCACCTTCTAACCATCCAAAAGAAGGAATCAAAGAAGAAAAGAAGAAAAGAAGAAAAGAAGAATGAAAAAATGAAGCTTGAAGACCCCCATAATAATAAATTCCTTGCTTAATTGTATTTAATTTATTTGTAATTTGGGTTGTATAAGGGTAGAGATCAGGTACCTAATTTATTTATTTTGAGTTTGTGCGGTGGTACCCGACCACAATAGTCTCTTATTCTTTTATGACTAGTGTTATAAATTGATTGATGATTTGTTTAGCTTGTGCATTAAGTGACATCCTTTTTCTAGTTTCTTCATTTCTTTATGTATGGCCTGGATGTGGATTAGGCTCTTAGGGAAAAATAAATCTTTTACAAAATCTAACAACTCAAAACTAAAAATAAAGAACTCATAACCTTACCTAAAGCTTAGGCTAAAAATCAAGATAAAAGAATTAACAACCCCTTAGTTAGATGAGTATTTCTTTTATAACATCATGAAAAAATGCATCCTATTTTACTCTTGATTGGAGGGCTTCCACCTTTGCCAGAGAAACATATCTTGACCTTTAAGAGCCATGGTGGAAACATAACTCCTCCCTTCTCACTGATTTTGGCCAATAATCTCATTTCTCATGCATTGGTCATATGAATCCTATTAGCCCGAGTCAAAATAATTGTCCAAAAATGAAAATAGTATGAAATCTAAATTTCATTTAGATTTAGGTCATTTGAAGCATACCCTTACAATATCTAGTCTCTTTAGGGAGTGATTTTAAGGACTTAGTCTCTTTCTGAATAAACAATAGCCTAACTATCTTGCATAAAGCATATGACTTGCCTACATGAGTTTAAAGTCATAGGAGGAGTTAGTTGGCAGCCATCCCGTGGCGGTTGTAAGTCCAAGCAATCGAGTGATTTATCCTCTCTTGTGGAGGCAAACCAAATACCCATTTTTCACCTTAGATTTAGGTTGAGCTTTCAGCTCTCACCAAGCTCCCTAGATTTATATTCTGAGATTGCTTCTCCCATTTGTGGGACATAAGCATAATTACTCACCTCCTAAGAATTTTCTTAAACTTGTGTTATGGAATCATAAGTCCTAAATTTCTAATGAAAATTCAACTCAAACATATTAAATCAATTTAAAAAATGTAAAGCCCAACCATAAGATAGTTTGAGATGCTCGCTAAGTTTCCTAGCATCGTGGGCATCTCCTACTTATCTTTCTTTTGACTTCGATAGTGACTCCCACTCTTTGATCAATCCCATTTGATCTATCAAAATAAGCTAATCGATTGATAGTCCTACATATTGAAATCTTTGGAGACAATGATCATTTACCTTAATCGAGAGTAATCCTAAGGGATCCCATCCTTTAGAATGTAATTAACTATGGGCTTGCCTCAGGGAACTTAACGAACCCTTTAAAATAAACCTCATATTTTTATGTAAAGTAGGGGAAGAATCTCTTGTACATATGCAGACCCATTGTCCTCACGAGTCCTTATTCGGGTGATTCAGTCCATTGTAGGGTGGTGACTTCTATCTTTTGAGATAGTACACCTCTCCTTGATGCTGTACCCAAGTACCTTCAATTAGAACATATGCAGATCTACGTGGCATCCCAACAAGGCATATTTTTATATATTTTTGTTTTCATTTATCCTCTTTCAAAAGAAGGGGATAGATGAAGGCGAAAAGTATAAGAATATTTTCACCACAAATTTTTCTAGCGACTCCGCTAGGGGTTGCTCTTCTCTCCATCTTTGGTAAATAATCATTATCTTTGAGTATCGATAGTGGGTTTGCTTTGGTATGAATCGAGACTATCTTTCTTCTTGGCACTTAGCTTATTTCATTCTTAAGTTGAGTTAGCTAACATCTTTAGGTTTTGGACCTCACCCATGTTGGTCATAAAACTCCTATGGTTCTCTAATGGGTAAAATTAAAAAAAAAAAGATCTAAATAAAAAGAAAACACTTAAAGACTTCCTCCTTATCATTTTATGATAAGGAAAGGTTCATTCTAAAATAATGAAGATAAAACAAAATTTTCATAAGAATCTTGTTTTTCAAAAGCACTTTTCAAAAGTGCACATAATAAAATATTTTCCACAAAATTGTTTTAAATGACCTTCAATTAACAATTCTTATAATTGTTATATGTAAGAATCTTTAAAATAAAACTAACAATCTTTTCCAAAAGCACAAATGAACATTTTCTTTCAATTCATTTTGATGAAGATTTCATTTTCACAAAATGAACAATCATCTTTCCAAAATCAAAATCCAAATATGAAAATAAAATTTTCAAAAAGCACACATGAACCTTTCCATTCAATACACTCACACCTATTGAATGGAAGTTTCATTTTCAAATAAAATTAAATTTTTCAAAAGCACATATGAACATCTTCATTCAATATACTCAAATTTCTTAAATAAAGATTTCATTCCTAAATGAAAATAACATCATCAGGAAATCCCACTTAAATATATCCCATATATGATTAAGTTAGAATTCAATCTTTCAAGAAGCAATATTCACATACAAAACAAAATTTTGACATTTTCAAAAATAAGATTGATTTCCATTCCTATGTACCCAAATTTGTTGAATGGAAGTCTTCTTTTCAAAAATCAACAATCATATTATCAAAAAAAATTTCAAACACATTTGGAACTTCATTTTTCCATACTCAAGTTTGCTAAGTGAAGTCTCCAAATCCAAAATTATAAATTTTCAAACACATTTGGAACTTCATTTTAGCATACTCAAATTTGCTAAGTGAAGTCTCCAAATTCAAAACCAAAAATTTTCAAACATATTTAGAACTTCATTTTTGCATACTCAAACTTGCTAACTGAAGTCTCCAAATCCAAAATAAAAAATTTTCAAACACATTTGGAATGTCATTTTAGCATACTCAAATTTGCTAAGTGAAGTCTCTAAATTCAAAACCAAAAATTTTCAAACACACTTGGAACTTCATTTAGCATACTCAAATTTGGTATGTGAAATTTTCAAATTCACAATCAAAAAGTTTCAAACAAATTTGGAACTTCATTCTTTAGCATACCAAATTTTCTAAAGAGAAGTTTCCATCTTCTAAACCAAATCAAAAAAATTTGAACACATCTTTTAGAATTTCATTTAGCATAATCAATTTGCTAAGTGAAATTTCCATTTCCAAAAAATTAAGTGGAACTTCATCTTTAGCATACCATATTTGCTAAAGTAAAGTCTCCACTATCAAACAAATCAAAAATAAAAATGAAACACATTAAGATTTCTTTAGCATACCCAAATTTGCTAAGGATCCTACTCTTTCAAAAAAATCAAAACATCCAACAAACAAATGAAACACTTAGGATCTTCTTAGCATACTCAAATTTGCTAAGAATCCTATTTTCAAAAATCAAACAAAACACACTTGGGTTCTTCATTTAGCATACCTAATTTTCTATGGGGATTCCAATTTTCAAAATCAATAATAATTCACAAAAGGAAACAATAATTTTCAAACACTTCACTTAGCATACCCAAATTTAAGTAAAATTCCAAAATCAATCAAAAAAATCAATTGACCCTTACTTTAACATACCCAAAGTTGTTAAAGGAAAGGGTCATCAAATCAAAAATCTAAATTCAAACAAACATGAACCTATGGAAGCATCCTTCTAAAAATATTTGAATCCACCTTTCAACATACCCAAATTTATTGAAGTTAGAATCAAATTCAAAATTCCTCTTTTTAAGAAATTTATTTTAAATCTTCTCAAATCTATTTGAACCACACTTAACACTTCCAAGATGTTGTATGTGGGTTCAAATTTTCAATTCAAGTTCAAAAATCAACAAAAATAGAAATCTGATTCAAGCTCATTTTCTATTGCATTTTCACATCACACCATACAAAATTTCTTTTTCGCCTTTGTAGTGATCCAAATGGAAGGCTCATAGAAATTTGTTTTCACTTTTCCTCATGGCATGGATTTGGCTTTGGACCAGGCCAACTTTCCTCGATTAGATCATACACACCATATCCATTTTGGTAGGGGATTTAAGGGAGTGAGGATTACATGTGAGGGCATTCCCCTCACAACTATTAGTGGATCGGGTCGCGTAAATCTACGATTCTAACATGTCCTCATTGAAGAGGAAAGTAGTGGCCCCACCAAATAATAGATAGACCAAGAGTGCCATCCCTAGTTAGGTTCTTATGGTTTCTCGTGGGCTAAGACCCTCTCATCACATCTCTAAAGCTCCCCTAATCTCGTGGATTGCCTCCCCTACTTTTGAGTAGGTCTCACTCCTCCCTACCGACATAGCTGTGAATAACAAAACTGCATGATCGTGCAATATCACACTAGATCCAAAGAGATGAAGGAAGCCGCCCGTTCAGTTGTTGAGGAGTTTCCTGTTTTGACTTCACCACTCATTACAGTAAACTAGTTTCATCCTCTCTCTAGGTTAGATAGAGAGGTTGCTAGAAGGATTTACACATCACCTCCACCAGTGGTTCAGCATCAACCATCGCCACTTGGACATGGCCCGATCACCTTGTGCCAAAGTAGCTCTGACGTTAGAGTCCTGGAGCTTAATTTGATCGAGATCCATTATCCCTCGGTGGGCAAAACATATTCATCGTGAGAGGGCTAGAGGCCCATACATCTACTCATATTAGGGAGAGGAGGTTCACCGCCAGCCTTCGACTTATTGATTTTCCAGACGGCTACCGCTCCCCACCATACAAATAGAATCCTACTTATCGGGACCAATCATCACAGGAGGATAGCTCCTGTTCATAAAGAGTCAGTGGTGTCTCCACCACACCACTCTACCCCCTGCCCGCTGTCACCTGTTCATGTCACAGTATCTCTAATTCCATAAAAGGCCATGAAGACCATATCTGGGGAGAAGCATACCCTGTTGGTGATTCGGCTATGGCTTAGGGATCCAACTCCATCTACGCCTACCACTATGGAGGCCGAGCTCTCTGCTTAACCTTCTACCCGGTGGTGGAGGGAATGGCAACTCAAGCATGGTCATCCCTTCACCAACTCCACCACAGGACATGGAGATGGTAGAAGTTATTTTAGAGGAGATGATGATAGCACCAATGATAATCTTAGGAATGTCACCCATTTACATAGTGATAGAGTGTGTTTCTTCTAGTGAGTCCTCATCGATTGACTCTAGTAGGGAGCTGCCTCTCGGTATGATCACACCGTCACCGAGATCATTTGTTCCCGCTCAGATAGATCGTTCTCTCAAGGAGATAGTAGCACATTATCTTGTAGAGAGGAAGGACATTTTGAGGTATGATTGGTTAGATGAGGAGAAGGTCAGCTTCGATCCCAATAAAGATGACTTATTGGGAGACTCAGCTGGAGTCTGTTTGGTAGATACCAGAGGATCTCTTCTTAGGGTGCAGCAAGCCATGGAAGGTGATGAGGTTGATCAAGAAGATATAGCCTAATCAACCCAACACCTATGATATCGATTAAAGTAAAAAAGATGAGTAGATAGATGACATGGCAGCTTGAGGACTTGTTAATAATAGTTTTAGTACTTGTAAATAAGCCCGAGTTCATCACTACATAGCATCCGTAGTTAGTGCATGTCTTGGACCCAACCAAGACCTTACCTTCTGTTGAGCAAGGTATCACTATCATGTATAGAAAGGTAGTGAAAAGTACCTCCATATAAGAGAAAGACATCAGATTCATGGTTGAGCAGTAAGTGAAGGAAGCGTTGGCTAAAGCCCGGGGAGGATCATCGGTTCTAAAGGGTAGACCCCACCCAGAGAAATTTGATGCAATCCAATATCCTAAGGGTTTTATGTCACCTCCCTTCAAATGCTTTGATGGTAACAAATACATATACACACTCTAGAGTAAGTTGTTGTAACACTGGTGGCAGTGATGCTTTACTTTTCTACCTCTTCATTAGTAGCCTAGTAGGGATGTTGGAGCTCAACAAAGGATCATCGGTTCCCAACAGTTTAGTAAATACATTTGTTAAGTTAGAGCAACTCTTTATCAAAAGGTTTGTTGGAGCTCAACAAAGGGTTATTATAAGTGATCTTAGAAGCAACAACACCCAGATGAGTCCTTTTGATTATATTCTCATATAACCTAAAGTAAATAGAAAGAGCCACAGAAGATTCCATGAGATTCTTCTAAAAAAATATCTATGGCTTGCCTTTGCAAGTGCTTCACTATCAAAACATCTTAGCTAATCAACAGGTAGCTTGTCTACAGAGAGGCCAAACAATTGCCTTTTTAAGACTAGTTTCCCAAAGCAAATCCATAAAGGAGAAGAAAATAAGATTTTAAAGAAGGAAGCAAATTTAGAGATCAAGGAAGAGTAAAAAGTCATGATCCTAAATTTTGCCCCTACCATGTATGCTAGGTCATTTTGGAGGATTGTTTCACATTTAAGGACGGCTTGAACATAAGATCAAGGTGATTTAGTTATCCGAAAAGATTACCTTGTGGAACTACCATCCAATTCCATCAGGGTAATCCTTGGGGATACATGTGATCCTTCCAAAACTAAAAAAGGTTGGGATATTTATTTATATAAAACCTCTAAGAATATCATCCAGAAGATCAAGAAGCCTTCCTTATAGGTGCCTGATTTAGCTCAAACCTCCAACATCAAGGAAGGATTGCAAGTTACCAACTAAGGAAGGGGGAGCTCGGCGAAAGTGTCACTGATAGCCTAGTAGTGCAACCACTCCACCAGTCCATCCTCCACAATTATAGCTTCCACACGATGACTTCTTTCCACTTCTTCTTCTTCTTCTTGTAGAACTCTTGTATCGATGGATAAGTACATCAAATCCCTTACCCCACTCATTTTACTTGATTTCTACTTTGTACCTCCAAACAAATCCAATAAATTAAAGAATAAAGCTAGTTTAAATTACATATGTATTACTTTTGATGGGTTATCTTCTTCTATTTCTAATGATAATTCTTCAAGTAAAAATAACTATAATAATTCTAATCTTCCTCTTTCTGATTCAGAGTTGTACTTTCCTACTCTGAATATAATGGGTTTTCCTCTTGAGATAGACTTCGGGGTCCCATAGAGAAGCTGTGAGCTGACATGTGTAGAGCCTCATGGATCCAGGTGCATCGATGAACATTGTGAGTCTAAAGACCCTTTCCTATTTGAGGATAAACATCTCTACACTCCGAGGAGATCAGATGATGTTGAGAGGTTTCAATGAACAATTTAGGTTCTATAGTGTTACCTTTGGAGATAGGTGATTGGAAGACAAGCCAAATTTTACATCATTGATTCAAATTTTGCTCACTACTTTGCTCTTGAGGCCTTGGATACATCGTAAGATCATTCCATCCTCCCTCCATCGCATCAAGTTCGTAAAAGATGTGATTGAATACCATGTCAATGGAGATAAAAAACCATTTTAATTAGAGATTAAGATTTATGAGGATGTGAGCTACTATCTTCCTAAAAACACCTTTCTCGTGAACTTGGATAAAATTCAAACTCAAAATAATAAGAAAAAGAAAATGAAGAAAAAGAAAAGGCAAAAGAAAAAGAAAAGAAAAATGAAAATCCAAGCAAACAATAAAGGGGAATTGAAGAAGAAATAGATCCGCATTTCACATTCCACCCACAGTTCTCCATCATATGGACATGTGGGTAGGATGACTCAACCTCCACCAGGCAAAGGTAGAGCAAATGAGGAGCCTAGGTGGAAGACCCTGGTATCACCAGAGGCCATGTTTTAGTTCATAGAGTACCCTTACTATTCACATAGACTTGGAATCCTTTGGAGGATGAGTCTAATGTGATTAGTATACCGCCCAACCCCTCTCGGGTTCCATTAGAGGTGACTTTGATCCAGACATCGAGAAGAAGCCTCCGGAGCAAAGTATTCTAATCAGTTTATGTGAGACTATTAGGTAAATGAGAACCTTAGCCCTCACTTACATCTCTAAAGTTGAAGGTTTAGTAGTTAAGGAAGTCCCTAAGTCTTCCAATGATATGAAGCTAAAGAGATTCTTTTAGGGATCATCATTTTCAAGTCCTAAAGTTGATGTAGAACTTGAGGATGATACATTTAAAGAATTAATTGAATTATCATTTGACTTTTACTCGCCTTGTGTTCATAACCTTATATAGAAGGGTTTAGTTCCTCATACATGGTCCAGGTACAGGTCAGAGTACTTCAAAAAGTTTTCAAACAATACAAGCAGGGAAGCATAATTAAGAGCAGGACTAGGATTCGTATAGTGAGTTCAGTCGATGACAACGATTACTACTTAATTATTACCAATCATTTGGAATCTGATAGGTTCTTTTCACACAACATCAATTCTTATGATAATGTGTGTTTAGAAACCTCAGATGATCTAGATGATCTCCAAATCAAGGATGCACCTCTAGAATTTGAAGAGGAGATCCATTCAATAATTGACAAGCTTAAAGAAATCAACCTTGGGATAGAAGAAAATCATCCGACGCATATCATCAACATCGAATGAAGAAGAAACCAATGACTTAGTTAGGCTATTGATTGAGTTTAAAGACTGCTTCATATGGAGTTATGAAGAGATGCTCAAATTATCTCTTGATGTAAATCCACAAGCTAGCAATAAATTCTAATGCTACCCTTATTAAGCAAGCTCCTAGACGCATGCGATTAGAAATTGAATAATAGGTCATTTCTGAAGTCAAGAAACTGATCGATGTTGATTTTATCAAGGAAGAAATATATCCTACCTAGCTAGCTAGTGTCGTACCAGTTAAGAAGAAGAATGGCCAAATTCAAATTTACGTTAATTTTAGGGGCTTAAACAAGGCATGTCCTAAGGATGAGTTTCCTCTTCCTATACTAGAATTAATGGTGGACATCGCCTCATCTCATGTAGTCTTCTCTTTCATGGATGGGTCATCTGGCTACAACCAAATCAAGATGTCTCCTGAAGATGAAAGAAACAGCTTTTGAATCTCGATCAGAATCTTCTATTATAGGGTCATGTCTTTTGGCCTTAAAAAAATGCTGGTGCTACTTACCAATGGGCCATAACTCATATCTTCAATGACCTCATCCATCATCAGGTTGAGTGCTACATTGATGATCTAGTAGTTAAGAGAAGAGAAAAGGAAGACCACCTCTTTGACTTGAGAGTAGTTTTCGAATGGTTAAGATATTATAATCTCAAAATGAATCCCCTGAAGTGTGCATTCAGAGTAGTTTTGGGGAAATTCCTTAGGTTTGTTGTCTAGCATCAATAGATAGATCCTGAAAAGATCAAAGCTATCTTAGAAATTCCACCTCCTAAGAGTTTAACTCAACTCAGATCCTTCCATGGATGGCTGACTGGCATATCTAAGATGCTTTATCTCTAACCTATCGGGGAGATGCAAACCATTTTTAGCACTTATCAAAAAGGATGCCAAGTTCAAGTGGGATGACAAGTGTCAACATTCCTTTGAAGATATCAAGCAGTATTTGGTGAAGCTTTCTAGACTCTATCCCGGCAGCCACTTATCCTCTACACATTGATGACTCTTGGTGCCCTATTGGCCCAAGCCAATGAAGGGAAGGAGAACACTCTCTACTACCTCACCATCATCATCTCATTTGAAGTAACTATCCACCTATTGAGAAATATGAGCTTTGATCTTTGCATCTGCTACACACTATATGCTTTCTTATAAGGTGAACTTAATCTCCAGAACCAATCCACTGCAGTATCTCATGACATGACCAACGCTATCTGGATGTTTATCATGCTGGTCTATGATTCTCTCATAGTTTGATATCACATTCGTACCCCTCCATGTGGTAAAAAGGAGTGGATTTCTTAGCAAAGACACCTACTTCCCGATTCTCCGCTTAGTGATGATCTCCCTGACAAACAAATCATGAACTTTGGGGAGGTTGACAATCATCGATGGGAGATGTATTTTGATGGTGCAACTTCTTTTCACAAAGGGGAAGCACCGCGATCTATTCTCCTAGGAAAGGTAGGGGTAGGAATAGTTCTCCTAACCCTAAACTGTAATTCTCATACTATCTTTCCAACCCTTGCACCAACAATGAAGCAGAATATGAGGCATTTATTTCTGATCTGGAGTTAGCCATCACTATCAGTGTCAAGAGCATCAACATCTTTGGGGATTCTCAGTTGGTCATCAACTAGATTGTCAGCTCCTACAAAGTTCTCAAACCCAAGCTTCATCATTACCATGAGTATACCATGAAGTCTTGCATTCTCAAGTCACCATCTACAAGGTTCATCGAGCAAAGAATATAGTAGATGCTTTGGCCAAACCAAAGAATTGAAATGTCAAAATGAGTCCATTTCAAGGGTCTAAAATAGACAAGTATCCCTTATTGATGCTGAACTCATCGAGAGACTTTCTCTTGAAGGGGAGATTGTCATTGCCTATAGGGATAAGGAGCTATATTGGAGGAGACCGTTCATAGACTATTTGAACACCGGTAAACTACCTGAAGAAAAGGCACAAGCTCATATGGTGAAATAGAGAGCTCTCTTCTATGCTCTCGTTGATGGCACCCTATACCGCCGATCCTTTGACCAAATATGGTTATGTTGTTTAGACAAACATGAAGCTTGTGGCATTATAATCAAGGTACATTTAGGTCTATGTGGATCATGTCAATCCAATCTGAAGATGAAGATGAAGATCAAGAGATTAGGATATTACTATCCTTCAATGATTATAGATTACATGGATGTAGCTAGGAGATCCCATCAATGCCAGGTATATGGTGTGGTCCTCCACCAACCACCTAACATTCTACACCTTACATTGGCCTCATGGCCATTCGAGTGTTGGGGTACCAGCATTGTGGGTCTAATCAATCCTCCTTCTTCCAAGGGGCATCGGTTCATCTTAGCTGCCACCGACTACTTTTCCAAGTTGGCAGAAGCCATCCCACTTAGAGAGGACACAGCTTAGCATGTGCTTCAGTTATTCAAAAATCATATTGTATATAGTTTGGGGTGCCTCGACTAATTATATTTGATAATGGTACTGCATTGAAAAGCATGAAGATCAACACTTCGCCAGAAGACACGGTATAGATTGGAGATACTCTATCATATACTACCCAGAGCAAATGGCTTAGCAGAAGCATTCAACAAAACTCTCATCAAAATATTGAAGAAGACTCTTGATGACAACAAACGATAATGGAATGAGCAATTGGTTGAAGCCTTGTGAGATTACCCACCATATATCAAACTCCAACTCAGTCTACCTCATTTTCCTTAGTGTATGGGTCCAAAGCCATCTTACATTTAGAAGTTCAACTCCCATCACTAAGGATAGCATTGGGTAGCAAGATCACTTTAGAGTAGAATGCAATATTGCAGTTAGAAGAGCTTGAAGGTTTGGAGGAAAGTCACTGCAAGTGAACCTCGAAGGTACAAGACCAAAATGATTCAAGCTCATAACAAGGGTCCGCCTAGGTCTTTTGAAAAGAGAACTTGTGTTAGTCCAAAGAGACCAATTGTTATTGCCCTCAAAAGATGGGAAACAAGTTTGAACTCACTTAGGAAGGCCCCTATGTCATAGAGAAGGCCTACCAAGGAGGATCTTATCAACTTATTGATTGTAAAGGGGAACACCTGATGCTTCCAATTAATGGGATCTACCTAAAGAAATATTACGATGAAATAAATCATGTTTGAAAATAATTATTAATAAAAAGAATAAAATCTGATTCCATTCATCAAATCTTCTCTTCTTTCGAAGCATTGTTTGCTTTTCTTACGAATCTGTCGTGATGTGTTTAAGGTAGGTGTAAGACTCTCCTTATGGCATCCTATCCCTCTTTCACAACATAAACATAATATACTGATGCTATTAGAATAAGTGTAAGAGAACCTGAAAGGCATCCTATTTCTATTAGCATAACTAAGTTAGGTGAGAGAACCCAAGCGACATTCTTTCTTAGTGGGAATCCTATTTTCCATCCGTGGAACGAGTTCATTTGAATCCCCTAGTATGTTTAAGGTAGATATAAGAGTCCCATAGAGGCATCCTATTCCTTTTAACACATGCACAACAATAAACATAAATATTTTGCCTCGAATTATTTTGATGTGGGAGCAAGCCCCCTGTGGCACTCACTCATTGGATGCTCTAGGTCGAGTCTACATGCTACCTCGTTAGTATGTCATCCTAGTGGTCACTTGTTTGGAAGATGTGAGTCCCTGCACTTTCTTCCTAACTTGATTACAAACCAAGATCTTGTTAGTATGGTACTTCACCGCCCAAGAAGCTACCTCATATTGATTTTATTTTATAAGATGTGAGTCCCCATGCTTTCTTCTTGAACTAATCATCATGATTTAACTAGGTCGAGTATATCTAAGATTTATGATAAGTCCCTTAGAGGCTTCTTTCCTCTTGACTACATTTGAGTAGATGTAAGTCCCCCAGTGGCATTCACTCTAGTCCCTAGGTCGATGTTATATTTGAGTCAAGATAGATTATCCTAAATCGTCTATAAAGGATGTGAGTCCTCAAGCTTTCTTCCTAGCATGCATCCACGGGAACTTAGGTTGGTTGATGTTCCATATGTCGACAATGACTCACCGGATATGCCACTCTTGATGTGAGTCTCCGCTTTCTCCTTGAGTTGGCCATAATACCTATGTATGACTAGCCATGTCATTTCTCTCGTGGTTTGATTAAGCCCTTAGCCCCATCCCTGCACTCTATTTGGATCACATTCTTGCCATTTAGACACTACCCGGTTACTTTTGGATTGGACATTCCCCTTTCCTAGTAGCCACCCCTGGTTGGAGAATTTATTTAAGATGCTAGATTCTCCTTGGTTCAAGAATCAGATAGGTCTAGATATATATGCTCCTTCTTAGTTTGATCCCTCAAAACCAGGTCCAAAATAAACAAACTAAACAAAATAAATAAAAATTTAATTCGCTTATGGATCAGGAATTCAAGCCCCCAAAGGGCCCCTTTTCCCAAATAGACATCCTATCTTTAGGGCAGTGTCAGCCGAACTCCCTATAGGAATTGCCTAACTACTTGAGTTGAGATAAATCCTTCAGACTCACTCCATCATTGTCACCCTGATCGTTCAATCTATTTTTCCATAAATAGGTTACCCCGACAGTCATTCTACTTTGGGAAGATGTAAGACTATGACGCATTCTTTCTAACATGATTGTCACAAACTGACGAGTAGCCTTAGGTCAGGTTTGTTTTGTTACCCAAAGCAACCGATCATCCTAGTGGTATTTTCTTGTCAAAGATGTGAGCCCCCGAGCTTTCTTCCATTCAATTGATCATTGCAAACTGAAAGGCACTTTGATAGTTCTTCTATTAGCTGGGAAGCTACTCCCTTTGGTTCTGTAAATTTAAGATAGGTCTAGGCTGATATGAGCCCCTTCTTGGTGTAATTCATCGCAAACCAACAGAATCCGTAAAAATAAACCAAATCTAAAAAATGAAATTAATCTTGACTATCTTTGAGTGGATCTAAGTCCCCATTCACTCAATAGTCAAATTCAATCATTGTCTTTCCAATAGATTACCCCAAAGAATTGGTCTCTACTTTGGAGGATGTTACTACTTTTCTTCCTAGATAGCATACATCGAAAAGACATTCCTTTAGTTGGCTAGTCCTACTATGTGTTTAGTAGACTACCCCTTTAGATTGATAAATTTGAGTTGGCCTCATGGTTCTCCTACTTAGCACCATGCAAACCAACAGGTCCATCTCAAAATCCAAATCTAAAAATTGAAATGATTCAACCCTTTCCCTAGTGGAAATTTTTCCTAGACTTAAATCAAATCAAACCTCCATCCCCAATGGATGACTTGAACCTACCCCTAGTGAAGGATTCACATATTCCATCCCTAATGGATTCCTCCTTCCTTATGTCCTTGACAGTAGCCACACATTGCACTAAGCTCTACATTACTTCTACACCTTGGGTTAGGGATAGATTGTTTATGTTGGTGCTTGTGATCTTTCGGTGTTGTTGATCATTTCGGTCAACACCAATACATACGGTGTTCCTTGCCAATCACACCACACCTATTGAGCGCCCTCCATCTTAGACATAGGATTTCTCTTAGGCTTTAAGAGTTCTTAATCATAAGACACATCTAATTAGTGGACACTCAACCTAGCCTAGAGACTTAGAAGAGTTAGCCATAGGAGTAGGTCATGCCTCAGGGGTGTTAGGAAAATTTGCCTACCCTTAGCTTGAACCATTCCTCACCTTCCTTCCTTCAAGTCAAACTCCAAATCAATCATATTTGATTTTCTCCAAACTCAAATCAAAATCCATTATTGAAATCCATGACTGAAACTCATGAATGAAATTTCAAATTCCAAAATTTTTCTAAGTCCTTAATTTCCCTCTTAAGGACTTATCCAAAATCATGATCAAATCAATTTAAATCATGATTTTTCATAATTCATTTATATTATCATTTATATTCACATATATAAATGAAATATAAATTAAACCAATCAAACTAAACTCAAAATTCAATATTAATTCATGAAATTTCTTAAGTCCTTTAAATTTTCCTTCATGGACTTAGTCTAAATCATATTCAAACCATTTCAAACTCATGAGATTTTCTCATAATTCATTTATTTTATCATTTATATTCACATATATAAATATAAACACAAATCAATCAAATCAAATCCAAAATTAAATTCCAAATTTAAAATCCATCTTAAGTCCTTAATTTTCCTCAAAGGACTTACTAAATCATGATCAAACTAATTCAAACTCATGAGATTTTCATAACTCATTTATATTCTCATTTACATTCACATATATAAATGAAATATAAATATAAATCAATAAAATCTAAATCCAAAATTCAAATCCCTACAAAATTTCCTAAGTCCTTTAAATTCCTTTTAATGGACTTAAGCCTAAATCATGATCAAACACTTCAAATTCATCAAATTTTCTCATCACCATTTATATTATCATTTATATTCACATATATAAATGAAATATAAATTCAAACAATCAAAACCACTTCCAAAAATCAAACTCAAATCCACTCAAAATCCAACCTAAGCCTTTCAAGTCAAAATCTTGAACTTAGCCAAATCAACTTCACATCAAGCCAAACTCTTGATTTTCCTTCATGATTTAATCAACCCTACAATCATGAATCCAAATATAAATATAAACTTTAATCACTTAACCAAAATCTAATTCAAAATCAAAACCCAAATCCTTTCATATTCTTCCTTTGAATATGAAATTATCAAATGAAGCAAAACCCATTTGACTTCAAACCACTTGCAAATGGATTTATATTTCAATCATAAGTCCATATACTTCAATCTCAAATCAAGCTTTAACCAAACCATGTGACTTACTTAGGCTCACTTAACCCAAAGTGACCTAAAGTACCCTTATGAGCCAAAAATCCTAACCAAATTGGATTGAATCAAACTCACCTATGCCTCTCATCATGATCAACAATCATCATGGATGATCACCCAATTTGGTCAAAAGTCAAACCTAACCAAGTCAACACTTAGCCAAAATGAAACCCAATATAGCCAAAATATACCATAGGCCAAATTGATTGAAACCATTGGTATAAGTTCATTCATGAACTAAGTTTGAACTAGACCAAGTCAACATTTGAGCCTAACCTAGCTCAATTGGCCACTTGACCTAAGTTGACCCAACTTGACCTAAGAAGTCAAAATGTGTCAAAACTTGATCTAAGCCAAATTGATTGAAACCAATGGGTCAAGTTCTTTCCAAATCACTTGTTGAACTTGACCAAAGCCTCAATTGACTAATTAGACCTAACCTAGCCCAATTGACCTTGAACCCAACTTGACCAATGGGTCATGTTGAGCCAAATTCAAACTTAACCAAAATTGATTGGAAACAAAGATACCAATCCACTTCATATGACTAACCAAACCTAAACCTACCCATGACCTAGCTCAAATAGGTCAAATGGGTCAAATTGGTCAACTTGACCCATTTGACTTAAATGAAGTCATATGAACCAAATTGAAACAAACCAAAGCCACCAAAATATTTCAAATGGTTATATGAACTTGACCCAGCCCTTGGTTTGACCCAATTTGACCAATTGGTCAACTTGACCCAAGTTGACCCATTTTGACCTAAATGGGTCAACATGAGCCAAACCATACTAAATGAACTCCAAATCCAATGAAACTTGGCCAAACCTTTTTTTTTTAACATATCCAAATTCAAAAATTAGCCAAATGACCATTCTATCACTAGGCCATAGAACATATTTTGGTCAAATCCATGGGAAATTTGGTCAAGTCCTCTTCATACCAACTTGATACCTTCCTAATTGGTCAAGTAGACCCTATGGAGGGTGGCAAACCCAACCCAATGGGTTCAGGTCAACCCAAATTGACCCAAGGCCAAAATCGAGCACATGGCTCAAATTGGCCATATGGAAAACTTCTCTCCACTCAATTTGAAGCACATGGGAGGTTACCACTCCACTCCTTATCCCAAACTGACCATGTGCGAACTTATAATAGCTCAAACAACCCTTTCAATCTTGGCAATTGAATCAAATGAAAAATAATGCTTTGGCCATCCGATTGCCATAGGGGTGATATACTCCCCCTAATTCACTTCAATTGTCACTTCCTTACTATCGATTGAGTAAGAGAGAGTCATAGGAACCATTATTGAGTGATCCTAAGCTCTCTAGAAGGAATTGGAAATTTCCATTCTCGATTTTCCCTTAGGCAAAAATAGGGGACCTCCATTGAATTGCAAATTTCCTCTACACTCAAACTCCACCAAATTCTCTTTGCACACTCCACCAGAGGGCCAAATCGAGCTTACCCAACATCTTTCCCAAGCTCCAAAGGCAAGAGGAGATCAAATTCCATCAAAGCCACAAGGAGATGATTGTCCATAGAGCAATCTACTCAACTTTAAGAGCTAATACTTTCACCACAACTCTGTCTCAATTAGATGAAGCTCCACCAAGGGAATCGAGTGCTGGTGATCACCTCAGGATAGGTTAGACATTTTTTGACCACTCAACTTCATGTGTGTTGGTCCTTTGTGAAATAAATTTTAATGGCATGAGATTTTGATTAGATAGGCTTGTCATTAGGGTTAGATGGTGTGTCCAAGATTTCATTCCAATCCAAGCTCGATAGAGCTCAGATCTTCCCTTTGAAAGTGGATGGTCTACATTATTCCTCAGGGAAGAAAAGGGATGATCTCGGCTATCCATCCATGCATTTTGGATGGATGGCCGAGATTAGATGCACATTTTAAATCCCATTTTACCTTTTAAAAGTGGGGTAATTCCTGGCCATTCGATCCTTGATCAAACAGCGGATACAAAACCACATAACACTTCTGCCACATGTGTTGTGATGTGACGTTTAAATGGCGCTTTGGGTGACGCATGGAAAGCGCACTTGACTCAGCCGCTATGTGTCTCGCCGAATGGATTAAGGGATTAATTAGTGTTTAAATAATTCTAATTAATCCTCTAAACTTCAAAAATTCATATCTCTCTAAATAAAAATAAAAAAATATGAGGTAAATTGAAAGATAATTCAATCTAGAATATTCTAAAATTAGTTTTAATGGATTTTGATATTATCTTTCTCTGATTTTGAGTTTTATTGGAAATTTTAATTTTCTAATTACTCCCTAATTAATCCACTGATTAATCTCAAACTTCTTGGGTACATTTTGGGGGATGACTTCGCCTCCCTTTTCATTTATTGGTGACTTAATTAGGGGAATTACAAATTCATTCCCTTATTACCCCATTTATGTAATTAAGGATAATTAAGGGTTTGATTATTATTTTAATCCCTTATTGAAGTTGAATAATGATTGATCCAATGAATAAGAAGTTCAGGGAATAATTTTGGGGCATTTCCCCTAAGCTATTCTCTAAACCCCTTTTTCCTTCTTAATCTTCTTTTAATTAAGGGATAATTCACTAATTACCCTCTTAATTAATTTCTAAAAATTTTAAAACTTTCCAGAACTTAATTAATCTACTTTGGGCAGATGCTTAGGTGTTCAAGAGCCTAAGTTAAATTAAGTAAATAAAAATTTAACTCATATGAGTGAGTGGTGTTTTTAAATTACTTAAGTTAAACCCCTTAGCTTAATTAATCATTAATCATGAGCCAAATTGCATTAGGCCCCTTTCTTCCTAGGTGCATTGCAAATTTAAATTCCTTGTGATATTTTATGTCATCTCATTGGCTCATAATTATTTGATTAACTATGCTAAGGTGGTGTAGGTAAGGGATAATTAACATGCTTAATTCATACCTTAACCTAATCAAAATATAAAATAAATCTAATCACCTAAAAATAAAACAAAAATGTCAAACACATGTGGAATGGGTTAGGAATAGCAAACTCAACTCACTTTTCAAAATTAAATCAAATTCAAAATCAAACAAAAATCATATTAAACAAACTTTGATTTACTTTAAGCTTTCTTATGTCATAAGATTGTCTTTAGGATTTAATTAAAGTGATTGTGTTTACATGCTTTCATTGCTTTAGTTCTTTCCCCAACATGTTAAATATGTATATCATGTGGCTTGCATCCATACTTTTCAAAAATCAAATTTCAAAAATGAAAATGTTTCCTTTATGTCAAAAGTGCATGTGTTGGCTAAAGTAAGAATATGAATGACTATTATCACTATTAAATCCAAATTATTTTTAAAATATATGAATCAATCATCAAAACTAAAAGTGTGTTACTTATATCTTAATTATAAGTTTGCATGTAAGTAAAATATAAAGATGTGCTTAGTGTAGGTTCTCCTTCTCTTCTCTTTAGTATAGTTTTGAATAGGATTTGGCAAGGTGCATGGTTCATTTGAAAAGAACCTAACATTTTCCTAATTCCATATCCTATTCATTCCTATACTATCACTTAAGAAGGATACCTATGCTTGCACATATAAATTGCATAAACAAAATAAATCAACTAATACAAATTTTTGCATTCTTTCTTTTCCATTCATTTCTTTTGTGCACATGTTTGTATTTAAGAAAAGAGGTATATTAGTCTGGACAACCCTGAGGTTGTGAGGCTTTAAGTAGCCCTAAGTAGGTCTTGTACCTTACACCTCTGGTTAACAATGGCAATGTACTCACTTATGCCTTTCTTACCTTAATGTGTGCATGTGAAAATTGGATAAGGAATCCCTTTGTTACCTAATGAACATCATGCATCATAAACTCTCAAATTTACTTAAATTAATTATTTTAGCATCATAAAGTGTGTTAAATATTCTCATTTTATGTGTATAGATATGCTTAGGACTCATTCATATGCATGTTATATATGTTGGAAAAGAAATGAAGTGATGTATGTTTTGTGAATTTAGTTCATTTTACTTAATCTTAAAATGCCTTTATTTTTGAATAGGTTTGTTTAGAGTTCATCTAAACTTAGGATTAAGTAAAACACTTAATTAAAACATTCAATAAACAAAACCCAAACATGAATCTACTTTAGAATTACTTAGGTTAGGAAGGAAAGAAGTCCTCTTCTCTTTCCCTCTCTTTATAACTTAGTAATTAATTGTAGGATTCACTTGAACCTAATCAAAACATGAAATAAAATCAAACTAAAATAATTAAATCACTTAAATGAAACCCTCCTCTAAGTTGAACATGCTTCACACTTAGAAATGTTCTAACTTAAAGCCATATATAAGCATACCACACAAATCTCCAAAGTACACACATTAGGCTAAGTCACCACTTCTAGCTTTAGGTTAGGACGGTGCATGGTTTGATGCTTGATTTTATTTTGTGATATATGTTTTAGTCTAGATGTTAGGATGTATGTGCGTAGAATGAATGGTGGGGTGATCCTAGTCTAACCATTGTCTTATAGGGATTGTGCTTAAGCAGTAATAAATAAAAATATAAATGCTTTTTCTGTGTGCTTATACCCCTAAGAATAATCCAATAGGCTAGGTGGACTTAGTCACTCATGTGTGGGTTGATAAGTCCAATATACATGCTTGGGATTTATATGGTTTGTTTTAGCTAATCTCTATTTTATAGGTGTTAGCTAGATTTACTTTTCTTTTCATGTAAATTTTGTAATTAGATTTTGGAATGATTGTTATGGGGATTAGAATGAACATTGGTCATAAGATCTCATCTTATACACCATGTGAAGCCTTTGGAGCATCCTCCTTCCAATCATCCAAAAGATGGAATCAAAGAAGAAAGAAGAAAAGAAGAAGAAAGAAGAAAAAAAGAATGAAGAAATGAAGCTTGAAGACCCCCATAACAATGAATTCCTTAGTTAATTTTTTTAATTCATTTGTCTGGGTTGTATAAGGTAGAGCTCACTACCCAATTTATTTTTTCAAGTATGTATGATGATACCCGACCACAATAGCCTCTTATTCTTTTACGATTAACTTTATAAATTGATTGATGATTTGTTTAGCTTGTGGATTTAGTGGCATCCTTTCTTTAGTTTCTTCCTTGCTTTATGTATGGCCTGGATGTAGATTAGGCTCTTAGGCAAAAGTAAATCTTTTACCAAATCTAACAACTCAAAACTAAAAATAAAGAACTCATAAACTCACCTAAAGCTTAGCTAAAAATCAAGATAAAAGAATTAGCAACCCTTTAGCTGGATGAGTATTTCTTTATAACATCATGCACAAATGCATCTTGTTTCACTCTTGATTGGAGGGCTTCCACCTTTGCCAGAGAAACTTGGCTTGACCTTTGAGATCCATGGTGGAAACTACTCCTCCATTCTCACTAATTTTGGTCAATAATCTCATTTCTCATGCATTAGGCATATGAATCCTATTAGCTTGAGTCAAAATAATTATCCAAAAATGAAAATAAAATGAAATTTGAATTTCATTAGATTTAGGTCATTTGAAGCATACCCTTACATGATCTAGTCTTTTAGGAGTGAGTTTAAGGACTTAGTCTCTTTCTAAATAAACAACAGCCTAGCTATCTTGCATAAAGCATATGACTTGCCTACATGAATTTAAAATTGAGGAGTTGGTTGACCACCCCTAGCGTTATAAGTCCAAGTAGTTGGGTGGTTTGTCCTCTCTTGTGGAGGCAAACCAAATGCTCATTTTTTGCCTTAGATTTAGGTTGTTCTTTCAGCCCTCACCAAAACTCCCTAGATTTAGGTTCCACGGTTGCTTCTCCCCTTTGTGGGCCATGAGCATAATTCCTCACCTCCTAGGCATTTCCTTAATCTTATGTTCTGGAATCATAAGTCCTAAATTTCTAATGAAAAATTCAACTCAAGCATATTAAATCAATTTCAAAAATGTAAAGCCCAACGATAGGATAGTTTGAGATGCTTGGGTTTTTTAGCATCGTCATCTTTTACTTATCTTTCTTTTGACTTTGATAATAACTCCCTCTCTTTGATCAATCCCATTTGATCTTCCAAAATAAGCTAATCAATTGATAGTCCTACCTATTGAAATCTTTGGAGACAATGATCATTTACCTTAATCGAGAGTATTCCTAAGGGATCCCATCCTTTAGGATGTAATTAATTATGGGGCCTTGCCCTTGTAAGGAACTTAACGAACCCAATTTAAAATAAATCCTGCTTTACTTTTCCATGTAAAGTAGGGGAAGAATCTCCAATACACATGAAGACCCATTGTCCGTAAGAGTCCTTATTCGGGTGATTAGGTCCTTTTTAGGGTGGTTACTTCTATCTTTCAAGATAGTACATCTCTCCTCAATGCTGCAACCGATCACGTGCAATAAGAATATCTATGGATCTACGTGGTATCCCAACAAGGCATATTTTTATATATTTCTATTTTCATTTATCCTCTTTTCTGAAAGGAGGGGTATAGATGAAGGCAAGAAATGTATATGAATATGAATATTTTCACCACAGTATGGTTTTGGAAAAGCAAATTGCATTGGTTTTGGAAAAGTGAATTGAAGAGGGAGGGAACGGTTGAGAGGAGCCTCCTGTTCGCTACCATTGCTTACTTTTTAAGAAGGTGGGAGAGAATCGAATAAAATAGGGAAGAGATCAGGTTCGCATGCAAGGGTGGCGAGGTTGAACCAAGACTTGCGGACTTTCTTTTGGCCAAACTGACAACTGTGGGTGAGATATGAGAGGGTTTTAAATTTGATTAATCACTTTTCTTTTATAATAAGATTAGATGTGCAACATTTATTTATATAGTTAATATATACATAGGTTTTAGATTATTCTGATGTTCCGGACGCAATGACGTAGTCCATTTTGCAATCGGAGGCCATTTGGTTCACGTCGACATCAAATCGGGTAGATTTCGGCTTAAAAATATGTGTTGCCTCTTCCAATTGTCTGAATTGAGTGTGAATAGTCTCATTTGATAGATTTTGATATTTCAAAGCTAATGACACAATCAATTTCATGAACGAGGTCATTTGGACATCTTCATAGCTTCTCGACTCTAATATGCACATTGACATTGATCTCTTGATTGGTTGACTATATATATATATATATGGAATATATATATATATATATATATATCAATATGTCTTTCTAAATTCAATGGCAAAGTTTGTTTTCCAATTGGAGGTCATTTCAACTAATTTTGGTGACATCAAGTGTATTTTAGCCTCGATTCATGCATTATCATTTACAATTACTCAACATTCGCGCAGACTCATCCAAATTTAGCATGGATAGTCTCATTTAATATATTTTGATATTTTAAAGCTAATGGTGCAATCAATTTCATGAATAGAGGTTGTTTGGACATTATCGTAGCTTCACAACTATGATATGTGCATTGGCACATTGACGGCTTGATCTATTGATCAGTTGACTGTTAGATTGTTGAATATGTATATCCTGATCAACTTCGACATTCTGAACGTGATGGTGAAGTTCGTTCATGAATCGAAGGTCAATTTGACTAGCTTTTTGCATCATCGAGTGTATTTAGCTCTGATTTAAGTACAATTGCATCCGAAGTCGATCAAATTCATCATATAAGTTCAATTCGACTCATGTGGCATGTATGAAGGTCAACAAATGCGCCCCAACAAAAGTGATTCGTGCATGAAGTGAGTCATATTTGTTGAAAATTGATTGACCCTATTGATTTTCTTTTTTGTTCTTTGTTCCCCTTCTTTTTACTGTTTCTTAGTATAGCTCTTTTTTTATTTATGCTTTATTATTCTATCACTTGGATTCTTATGTGTTTTTTTAGCACTTGATAGGAGGATGTTTAGCTGGAGGAGACCTGATGACCAGGCTACTTAGCCTAGCGAGGAGGCTATTTGGTCAGAGATTAACAGCCATGATCCTCATAGAGACTTTGATATCAGGGATAGGATTGAGCAGCACATCGATATGTTGAGAGGACATGATCTTTACAGGGTTTCTTTGCATGATGCTCCATGCTTCTTGATTGTACTTCAGACTCTTTTTCTTTTAAGGATCATGTAGTTGGCTGGCTACCATTAGGATGAAATGCAGGGACTACAATCCTCTAGATAGCACAGTAGCTCAGATCAGTTTCGAATATTGTGATATTTTGCATCCTATTTCTGACAGCATTGAGTAGACAAGATAGTCTAGACTTCTAAGCCACTGTCAGCTATAGTCGAGCTTGTCATATTCACTTTGAGATTCATCCATTGGAAGGATCCCTAGTCTTCCACATGGATACGTCACATGGGCTAGGTACATCTTATAGGCTCACAAAGACACTTTATGGACGGCTGGCATTTATGAGGAAGTATATGTGTCTTTGTTTGATTTTAGAGGTATGCCTTCTTCTTGGGTTCATGGAGTGGAAAAATTTTGGGTTGGCCTAGAGGAGTTGATAGTTACAATCTAGGATCTACAAGCTATGTCAGGCCTTCTAGTGTTTGGTTATCGTTATAAGGAGTGCATTTCAGATGATAGTGATAGACGGGGTAGGTTAGCCATGCCTCTTATTTATGTTGATCTTTTGAGCCACTATCACAAGACTTTTAGGGCATTAGGACAATCTAGACGATCACATGCTACACTTCTAGTGAGTAAATGGATTCAAAGTTTCTTACATGAGCGTGCTCTGTTTGAGGAGTTTGTGTTGCTACATGATCCTTTTGGATTAGGAGTGTCAGATGGTAGTAGTTTATCTGAGGACACTGCAGAGCCTTCTTTACCAGTTGGGTACACTTCTCTCGCTATATAGGGTTTGAGTGAGGAGCTACTTTTAGCAAGGTTCATAGCTACTTGCCTTTTCATCTTTGTGCTCCTGATTACAAAGAGATCTATGTGCCTAGGTGTTTTATTAGTAGCCAACTAGATTTCACAAGGTGAGCGGATCTCATTAGCTCCAACACTAGCTAGAGTTTATATAGTTCTTGGCATGATCTCTGAGGCAGATTCATTGGACAGATGTGATGTTACTTTGCATTGGCATTAATTATATGCTTGGATTCATCTTCACATACAAGATGTTTTTTTCCCTTTGAGTGCCAACATACTTTTCAAAGTGAGGATATATCTCTATTCGATCGAGCATCTTCTACCTTTGAGAGGGATTGATATGTCGTCTTCTTTGCACCTCACTTGGTCAAGGATCGATTCTTGCTAGTTCACTCATCGGATACAATTGATTTGCCACCTGACTTGATAGAGGTTAATCTTATTGACAGCTTTGATGAGAGTGGTAGAGCTTCACTACTCTACATTCGACAAATGTTGGGAGTGGCCGAGTACTTTTTCAGTATACATTTGGGTTGGTTGTGTTACAGGTTTGGTCAGTCAGTTATTATTAACGTCTATCAGCCTAACCGTGTTGCACGATAGTTCAGATTTTCTCAGTGTACTGCTCATGATGGCCGACCATTCATCCGAGGGATAGTAGATGTCAGGAAGACTAGGGCAGTGCCTCTTGAGACATGCTATTATGCTGCTTCTATAGTTTGGTTACATTTACTGAGGCTTGTTACTGGCTCTCATTTTCAGATAGCTCCTCCACAGAGTCACACAGGGGTCAGCTATACTCATCATACTTGGGTATGGCTATCTTTTGGTCCTTTCTTAAAGCATGGTGCCAGAAGATATGAATAGAGGGTGAGATCTTTAGGAGTTTCTCGAGGTCAGAAGCCTCATCGTCGGTCACCACTGATAGAAGATAGCATCGTTTATGGTATAATCACTATCTTTCTCTTTTTCAATATTTATGCTATCCTTCTTTGTTATATCATTAAAAATGTTTAGTGTGTCAGATATGTTAATTTGATTTGCAACAGATGTGCCAGTTGACGAGCAGTGGGCGAGGACACCTCCTCATAATAGGTTAGAGCTAGGATTCAACTCAGCTACTGAGATTTCTTCACTAGCTCGTAGACATAGGTGTAGTTAGCCTATAGAGCTTGTTTGAGCTTCAATTGATTATTCCATGAGTCCACTTCCATGATGACTACTTTTGAGGAAGTGCCACAGGTGTCAGCTAGTACTGGATGTGCTACTGAGGACTTTGGAGTTGAGCCGTCGAGTGTGCTGACCTTTGATGCTACCACCTCAGATTTTGTTACTCCTTATGTGGAGCCACTTTTTCCTACTGAGCCTTACTCTGTCCATTCTTTTGGGGAGACTTTTGAGGCGAGAAACCTCATACCTAGTGGGGCTTCTACAAAGCCAGCATATAGCTTTGGAGCTTATTAGATAATGAAGGTCAACGAGGACTATGCCACTTATGACACACTAGTTCAATCAAATTCTCCATGTTCAGGTACTCTCTTCCTCTCTTTGTTCTTTAGTTACACTTCTTTACATTTACTGCTTTGCTTTATGCTGATTGTTTTCATTTATTTTTTGTAGTACCTGAGGTGGGTTACGAGTCTGATATCTACCACCAATATTCATCTTCACGGATCCATTGGGCGAGTCATGGAGGATTGACTTGATGTTCTTTAGGGATGTGATTTAGGCTTACTCAGCTGTGAGTCACTGAGCTTCATATCATATGCAAACCTCATTCGGATCTTCTAGCTCACTAGTCTAGAGGCAGATTCTTGTACTTAGACAGAGTTTTTAATCCGATGAGATCACTCTGCCCATCCACTCGACTGGTAGTGCTTGGGCGGTCAGTTTCATAGGGAGGCAGCTGACCTAGCACATGATGAGTTTGAGAAGAGTGCTGAGGCTCTATGACTCGACTGTCAGAGGTCGATAGATGCTACTTCTAAGTTAGACAGATAGGCTGTCAAGATCAGGGAGTTGAGGAGGGATCTCATGAGTGTGATATCCTACTAGTTGAACTTGAAGGATGAGCAGGATAGAAGAGCTCAAGTTATAGAGCAGGAGCAACACCATTACCAGGTACGCCACATAGCTATGGTGGATGTTGAGGCTATTTTGACTAGAGTTGGGGAGGCTTTACAGTTGGCTGAGAGCGAGCATCAGTCTTTAGTATTTTTTCAGCTTCAGGAGCTTTAGTCTAGGCTTCCTTGATGTACCTTTTCTTTTTATCTCTCTTTTAATCTATCATGTATTGTCTTGTTCTCTCAGTGAAAAATTAGTATTTATCTCTTCTTTATTTCCTACTGCACTTGAGATTTTGTATCTTCATCTTTATATATCTTCAAGATATTTTACACAGATGTTGTTTTAAGGATAAATCATCTTCTATAGCCTCGTTCATAGTCTGTTAATCAATTAAGAGAATTTTTGACTTTGAATGACTTGGACATGTTAAGTCAAGTCAGCTTGAGGCAGAATAGCTATTATCATTTGACTAGCAAGCAAGGACTCTACCACTACAGCATTTTCTTACAGCTTATTGAGTGGGAAGAGTTGTCAATGACTCGACCACATTTGGGCATGTTGAGTCAGACGATCAAGACCCGCTTAAGTTTTGGACTTGAGCTGTAGACGGACTTGCGCTTCTTCAACTTAATGATATCGAAGTTTACAAATCGAAAGTCCTCTCGCTTGACTTTTAGTACTTTTATAAGCATAGAAGATGAATCTTTCAAGATCATCTTATGTGCAACTTCTTTAAAGATGCATCTTTATTATTCATGATAATCGTACTTTTAACATTAGGATAATAGAGTAAACAAATGGGGATCTTAGCTCAAAGTACAATGTATATTAGAATTAGAATATATTCAAGGATCTCATCTTATGATGCGATCTCAACCTATATGAAAATAAAGAAATGCCCCCTATCTTGCATGGGGAATTCTTTAACACATTTGAAATTTTTTAAGATGAAATTAAATAAATACATCAATATTTGAGTTAATATATTTTCTCTGAAGAGAGTTCAACATATAATATTGATTTCATCTATGTATAGAAATCTAAAAATGTCACCTGTGTAATAGGGGAATTTTCATATAAAATATATTTTTTGATTAGGTATATTTATTTAGGGATTTCGACATGAAGAACGATGTCAACCTAAATAAATATACTAAAAAATGCCCTCTGTTTGACAGGGGGATGTTTGCTTTATTTCAAAAATGAATCCTTCTGTTACGAGAGAATTTTTAAGCAAAACTAATACAGGTAATGAAGGTGAGGAATAATTGGTACTCTCAATGCCAGGATCAAATCTCCTTCTTGAAAAGTTTGAGGACACACCATATGATCGAATGCTTTAGACGTCCTCACTCAATAGGCTTCTAAATTTTACTGAGCTTGGAGCTTAGCTTTGTTAAGCTCATCAAGCTCTTCCATCCGTAGACAGACATTCTCATCTTGAGTGTGATTGTGTTGAATGGCTACTCAGAGTGAATGTAGTTCAACTTTAAGTAGCAAGACTGCTTCAACTCCAAATACTAGCATAAGGAGTGGATTTTGTGGGAGTGCAGTCCAGATGTCACATTGTTGTCTTTCTTTAAGGCAATTTCACTTTGAGGCTTTGGCCTCCAAATTTGCTTACCTTTTTGTCGGGACCTTTCAACGGTGGATTCATGAACATGCGGTTCAGGTGTCACGCCTCAATGGTCATCGTGTGGGACTTGAATTGGTTGACATCTTGCTGGGGTTGTAGGAGGAGGTCTTCTTGGAGGAGCAACTCTAGCCTCCTTGGTGACAAGACTTTGATATTTTATTTTCATCAGCCATTTCTTCTTAGCAACTTTGAGGACGATGCACTCTTGGATATACAGTTTTGAGTTTTATCACTGGAGAAGTTGGAACCTGATGTTGTCGTCTAGAAGGACTATTTGATTTGACCAGTAGAGCTGTCTGCTTTACCCATCTTAGGCTGTCAAACCTATTATGGGTTGGAACACTCTCTTCTGGTTCCACAGTTGGTTGTACTATTTTATTCTTGAACAATGGTTGTTAAGCACACATTTCAGCATTTCTCATTCTCCGCTGTCTCTGGATTAGCTTGCTTCTAGATGAAGAAGCTTTTGCGTTGTTACTCTTTCTTGAGGCTTTGGCCTCCATATTTATTTTCTTTTTTACTGGGACCTATTGGTAGATTCCTAGACATGCGATCCAGGTGTCATGCTCCATGCAAGGCTTGTTTAGAATGATCTTGAGTTCTTACTACCACTGATGGTGGTTTCTGTAGTGGAGCATTCTTGACTTCTATGATAATTGACCTTTGATACCTCTTTTATTCATAAGACCTTTTCTTTTACAATCTTTAGGACTCTATGTACTCGAACAGATAGAGTTTCAAGTTATTTTTTTTAAGGGTTGAAGCTGATTATCACTTCTAGTTGTGTAATAGATGACCCGGTGGTGATGAGCTCCAACTCAACATTCATTCTTTCTCTACTGCCTCTGAGTTAGTTTTCCTCTAAAAAAGGAGGCTTCAACATCATTCCTTCCTAATGTTCAACTGGCAGAGTATTGATTACATCATTAGCCAGACAGAGGTTGGCTCCGTGACCTAGCTTCATGATGAACGGTGTGTTCATTTTTTTATTTTAAATTTTCAAATATTTTCTTGCTATTATAGCATATATATGAAAGAGAATCCTATCCCCAATGGAGTGCCAAAAATCTGACCTAGTCTACTTAGTCAGAGGAGGTAGTCAACCTAACCTGACCAAAGGATCCTTATTAGCAACACATAGATTACGTCATCCAAGAAATCCTTGTAGACCTGGGGTGGTGTTTGTCTAAGGAGACATGCTTAAGTCTACCTTAACTGACAGAGGACTTTTTTCCCTATCAAGTGTACCCTATGATTTACAACTCAAAGGGCAGAGCCATTAGGGAGCATAGGGGCTATGATCATGATCATTATATAATAGTTCCATTTGGTGACAACCACCCGATCAGAGGATTCTGGTCATAACTACATCATATGTGGAGCCTACTAGCCAAGCCATGCAGAGGACACAGCCACGTCCTTACTAGCGTGGGATTGATTGAGAGTGAATATAGTAGAACACTTGATTTTACATTGGCTCCTTTGTGAGCTAGAGTTTTCTTAATTTGTCACCTCTAATAAACTATTGCGGAAAGTGGATTGAGTTTTAGCTTTAAGTATTTAATATTGAATTCCACTTTAATATTTAGAACTTAGTGATTTGCATGATTTCATGTTTGCATTGATATTTGAATTTGATTAATTTGATTAATTTGATTTGAGCTTGTGAGCATATTTTCATGGTAATTATCCTCTCCGGTTGAAATCACCATTCAACACACCCATTATCGAGGTTTATGAGTTTGCTTGATCCTGTCGACTCTATTAGATTAATAATAGAGGATCAGATATACTGTTACATGATGAATTAGCTTCTCAGATATTTTAATAAGTTGAAATTTTTATAATAATTAAATTTTTTAGGTTTGGTAAACCCGGACCTGATCATAAGACCAAACTGGGAAGCAACCGCATCCTCAGCACTAAGTTTAAGCATTCAGCATGGTGTTGGGGCCCATGCGGGTATTTAGAATATTTGTACAAATTTTTGGAAAGCTCAAATTGAATTAAAGATTACTTTATATTCCGTACAGGAATTCATTTTGTTCAAATGATTAGGCAAATTCTGAAGCACTTGAATTAAGTGACAATTAGCTCCATAATTTATGTAAAATTAAAACTTTTGAAGTCTTTCGAATTTAAAATGCCTTCTCACTTGTATGAAGAGTTGCGATCCGGTGGTTGATTTAGGTTGTAATTTAAACATTACTTGCACTTAGTTTACTTGTTGAATTTTCAATTCTCCAATTTTTTAAATTCATTTATGAGCGTTCAAATTTTTTCATATTTGAGAATTTATCTTCCAATTAGTTTAAAGCAAACTATTAATAGCTCTTGTATGAATCTTTCAATCATTCATTTAGGAGCTTTAACTATGCTTGCCAACATGTTATTTAACTTCTTCATAAACCTTTTTTTTATATATAAACATAACACATAACACATTTTTTATGATTTAGTTTTGTATTGAAATACAAATTCAAGTAGACCTGGAATATAACATTCATGACTATCAGCGAGCCAACAAGTTGTGCTTGTGAGTAAGCTATCGAATAATATTCTTGCACTTATTAGAGTTATCCAGTCTTCATATAAAAGTGATCAAACCCAATTTGACTTTATTTTAAATTACACATCGAGAGATCAATATACATAACCAAACTTCAAATTTATTGCAAATTTCTTATATATTTAGAGTTAGCTTCAAGCCTCACTTTTAAAGTCCCATTTTTTTTAAGTTCATTATAATCTCCTCTTTTTTATTTCAATTTAATATTCACCTCTATGTTTATTCTATTAGAATTTTCAATTTAATACATTTAAATTTAATTTTAGATAAATTTTGATTCTTTTAAGTCCATAATTTAATCCAAATTTTGGCAGTTTTCAATACTCCCATCATCCCATAAGGCACATGAACTATTTTTTACGTCACACGATGAGCATGATGGTTGGTGTTTTGAAGCACCTTGGCTGAATTTTGATCTCGTTATGCCCTGATGAGCATAACAAGACCTTCAATCACCTGCATAAAAGCAAACATATACAAATATTCTTTTCCTTTTTTTAAGTCCCAGATTTAGTCAAAATTTTGACAACATTTTGGCATAGAGAGCAACATCTAATAGTTTTGTCTTACTCGGTATACCCTGATAAGCGTAGCGAGCAGTGTCTTGCAAAACCACAACCATTTTTATCTCAACATGCCCTAATGAATGTGATGAGGCCTTCAAACCTACACAAAGAGACACAAGCATATATATATATATATATATATATATATATATATATATATATATATATACACCTTCAAACCTCCTCCTCTTTTTATGTTTAATCCCTTTTGTCTTCCAACCATTTGTCATGTATAAAGAGCTTCACTAAGAGAACACCTCCATCAACTTAACTTTGTTGGATGTCTACAAGCTCCTTCGGAGAAATCAGACTTGATGATGCACAAGCCAAACATATGTTTGGAAAGAAGCTTCTTGAAGCCCGACTACACTTGAGGAAACATCTTTGAAAAGAGATAATTGTCAAATACATTCATATAATATTGTTGCTACATCTTCTTTGTTAATTGAATGACCTGAATCAACAAAATAGTTGGATGGCCATTATTATCTTCTTTAATACCAGGGAAATCTTCTAACATTCCCACTTTCCTGGTACTTCAAGCGAGATGTCTTCATCCTAAGACATTAAAGGGATGCCTCGATGTCAAATATTGTTCTTCAACATTACCATAACCATGGAAAGATTCACCGGATCAAGAAATCTACCTTCCGTCCTCTTTAGACCCTCTTCCTTCCATCAAATAAAAAAAATAAAGCCAAGATTTTCAAAGATCTTCAGAAGAACGTTCCACTCAGAAAGATACAATCCTTAGCCACCCGAAACAGATGTTTACTTTGCATCAAATGCTAACAATGGATAGAGATGCCATAAACAAAACTTCAATCCAAAAGCAGAATGGTGGCTAGTTGTCATAGGAGGAGAATGGGAGTTGTTGTCCATTCCTTGGGATGGGCTAAAAGAGAGGAGGAGCCTCTGTTGCTTACTTACGATCAAGGAGAAGCTGATTGTCCATCCCTCACTTGTTGTGAAAGTTCGGTTGGAGAAAAGAAATGAAGAAGGAAGCAACGCGCCGTTCCTTGGTTGAAGGAGTTGGAGCTGAGAGAAAGAGTGGGATCGGTCGGTTGGAGAAAAGAAATGAAGGAAGCAATACGCGTCCCTTGCGGTTGAAGGAGTTAGAGAGAAAGAGTGGGATCATTCGTTGGGAAGAAGCGTCTGGTTTTGGAAGTGAATTGTCGTTTTGGAAAAGCAAATTGAAGAGGGAGGGAACAATTGAGCAGAGCCTCCCATTCATTACCATTCACTTTCTTTTTAAGGAGGTGGGAGGGAATCAAATGAAATAGGAAGAGATTGGGTTCGTGTGTGAAGGAGGCGAGGTCAAGCGAAGGCTTGCGGACTTTCTTTTGACCATTATTTATATAGTAGATATATACATCAATTTTAGATTATTCTGATATTTTGGACCCAATGGCAGTCCGTTTCATGATCGGAGGCCATTTGGTTCATGTTGGAGTCAAATTGGGTAAATTTCAGCTTAAAAATGCATTGATTCCAATCGCTCGACATTTGCACAGACTTGTCTGAATTGAATGTGAATAGTCTCATTTGATAGATTTCGATGTTTTGAAGCTAACGATGTAATCAATTTCATGAACGGAGGTCATTTGGACATCGTTATAGCTTCCCGACTCCAATATGTGTGTTAGCACATTGACGGCTCGATCTCTTGATTGGTTGACCGTTAAATTGTGAAATATATAAATTCTGATCAAATTCAATGTTTCGAATGCAATGGAAAAGTTTGTTCTCCAATCAAAGTTCATTTCGACTAATTTTGGTGACGTCGAGCATTTCAGCCTCGATTTCCATGCTATCACTTTCGATTACTCGACATTCTCACAGACTCGTCCAAATTGTGCATGAATAGTCTTATTTGATAGATTTTGATATTTAGAAGCTAACGACACAATCAATTTTATGAACAGAGGTCATTTGGACACCGTCCCAACTTCCTGACTTCTATATGCGCATTGACATATTGATGACTCGATCTCTTGATCGGTTGACCATTATATTATGGAATATGTGTATCATGATCAACTTCGACATTCTAAATGCGATAGTGAAGTTTGTTTATCAATCAGATGTCAATTCGATTGGCTTTTTGCATCGTCGAGTGTATTTCAGTTCCAATTTAAGTACTATTGCATCCGAAATTGATCGAATTCATCTTATAAGCTCGATTCGACTCATGTGACATATATAAAGGTCAATAAGTTCTTCCATAATGTCATTGCTCTTCAAAAGCATTTCTATTGATTTGAAGGAGAGAAATCTATAGCCTATATCAAATCATTTAATTAACCAATTGCATAATGGCAAAGCTTGATCTCTAGAGTTAACTCCACAACCTTAGTTTACGTTAAACACAAATCGAACTATCATGATCAATTTATTTATTTATATATTTATTGAATTTGAGCTGAACTTGAGGCAACATTATTTGTTAGTTTTCATTGAGATCAAGCATGATCCCTAATTAAGCTTTAATTTAACCCAACTTATATATTTCATGCCTAAAAGTTTAAACATATATGCCTAAAATTAGTAGACATAAATAGGTTTATGATTGAGTTTTATTCAAAATTGACTTAGTTCACTCATTATTAATTATATTACTTGGTAATGTTCAAATTTATAAAAAAAATAATTTCAATCTATTAATCTATCAATATCTTAAATATTACTTTAAGCTATTGCCTTAATTACTTATTATACATAATTTCTAAAGTGCATAGAATGTATGTGTGTGTGTGTGTGTTTTTGTGTTTTAGCAATAATTTCTTATTTAACTTTTTGAATATATTTGATGTGTAGCTCCTATAGATGTAAAAAATATGATTGGTAGTATATCTAACACTTATATGAAGAATGTATCTTAGTATAAAAATCTGAAAAACTAGCTATGCACTAAGCAATGACTTTTAAGAACATATGAAATTATGTTTCTAATAAGTTGATGCCCTATTAAAATTTACAAAATTGATTAAATGAACTTACAAAGAAAATGGATCAATAATTTCTAGCATTGGAAATGATAAATTTGAAATATTTTGTGATGACTATGTGCTTTGATATAGCTTATTCAACGCATAGGGCACCATAGTAAAATTGTACAATAAAATGCTAGAATAAGACACTCCATGTGCTCAGGACTATACTTAGCGTGTTTAGCCTACCCAAATAACTTTGGGCAAAATTGAGTAATATTTTATGCTATGTGGTAACTCAAATAAATGTTTGATGTATCATCAAGAAAGCACCTTATAAACTTTGGAGGGAAAAGAAACTCAATAGCGCTCAAATATGCAATGCATTGGTAGGAAACAAAATGAAGAATCCCAAGGTATTAGGTTCAAGCACTCATCCCAAACAAGAAAGATGAAACTCAATATTTCCCATTTTATATCTTCTCATATAAGTTTTTTATTTCAACATAGTTAGGCAATTTTATCCATTAGTAGAAAGACACTTTTCATAGAATATATTTTTTTAGAGATTTAAAGCTTTTAACGAATTGGTTCAAGCATTCAATTCGTTAACTTGCTAAACCCAATTCATTATGATGATATGACTTTAGAATCTGACCAATATAAATATTGGTGTATAGTAATGGTTCTAATTTTTCCCAGTTTCTCATCTTTTACATTATTTTATCTCTACAACTCATCAAATTCATATCTTCACCTTCTTTCTTTGTCGAGAAGATGGGCCACTCAAAAAATGGGCCAACATGAAATCAATGACATAATTAGCTCCATTGATTCTTACTCAATTTATTTACAACCCACATGCATATAATGCTTTAAAGTTGATTCACATGCAAACAAAATCACGTAACATTCATGACATGACCATTTATGGTTGTAGCATTTTGGTGAGTACATGAAACGCTTTGCACCATCCAAATTCTAGAGGCAATGAACAAATGAATCTCTGGAACCAGACGCATCAGTCCTCCATTAATTACCCACATTTATTTCTTTTTAAACGATTGAAAGATTTATATATTTGGATTTTTTTTAATTGTACACCTTATTTGTTACATCAAAGAAATTTTTCTTACAAATCCCTGAAAAATAATTACAAATGTGTGGCTTATTTCAATTGATGGATATTTCTTCTTCCTTTATATCATCTCCATCCACTCATTCCGTGGACAATTCACTTCAGCTATTGCCTTTTCTTTTTGCAATGAATTTATTTCTATTGCTAGTTTCTATTTGTTTTTAACACTCAAAAAAAAAATTTTAGCAATCAAAAGCTTATTTCTATTATTGACTTTTGGTTATAGAATAAAGTTCCTATCACCAAAGACTCTTTGAAAAAAAACAAAATGATTTTCATAAATGAGTCAATAATATTCTTACAAAGTTAGTTTGTTTATTTTATATTTTTGAAAAATCTTAAAATATTTTAAAATAGAAGTAACACAAATAAAATTTAATTGATAAAATCAGTTTCAAATTATCATTTAATTATAATAAAATAAGATCATGTTCCATATTTCTAAAGTCTTTTTAGGTCATCTTCCTTTCTTAATATAGGTCGAATATAATACTTCTAATCTCTTAATTAGGTCATTGAACGTGTGACATTTTATGCAGACAAACTACCTAAGACGACTCTCTTTAATCTTATATGCCACTAGATTTGCTCCAAAATTTTCACATATATATTTATTTTACATTTTGCCTCTAAGTGTTCAGCCACTCATATACATAAGCATCCTCATCTCTACGATACGTAAATTTATTCTTCTCTTTTATTAGCCAACATTTTAAATCATAAAGTGTTGTAGGTCTCACCACCATCTAACTTGAATTTTACTAATCGCATCCTCATCTATTTTACCATCACTTTGAATAATAGACACAAGATATCTAAAACATTCATTTTTTTAATAAATTGATCACCCATTGCCACAACCTCACAATTAGATCATCTACAACTAAAATTACATTCCATGTATTCAATTTTAGATCTGCTCAAATGAAGGCCTTTGGGCTCTAAGGTTAACCTTCATATTTCAAGTTTCTCTTAAACACCCTCTCTAATCTTATCAAGAAGAAGATTGTCATTAGTAAAAAGCACACACTGAGATACATCATCCTATGAATGTCTAGTATGAACATCCATTACTAAAGCAAAAAAAAAATGATTTAGATTTAAAGCCAGTCCTTGATGTGGTCCAATTGAAATAGAAAAGTACTAGGTCAATCCTCCTTGTATTTGAAGACAACTAACAACTCGAGTATACTTATCTTTAATAACTTAAACATAAGCAATATTAACTTCTTTCTTTTCTAGAACTCTTCAAAGCATTTCTCTTGAAACTTTACCATATGCTTTTCAAAATCAATAAATATCATATGTTGACCCTCCCTAATCTCTCTATACTTCTCTATCAATCCTTTCAACAATTGTATAGCATTCATAGTAGACTTACTCACTATGAAACCAAATTTGTTTTGAGAAACTTCGATATCGAGTAACATATGATCATAAGTTTAATATGACACATTAATTTAATTCCTTGATAATTTACACAATTCTGTGCATTGCCTTTTTCACACTCTATAATTTGCTCAAATACTGTGTTGTAATTTTCAAATATTACAATAATATTCAAAACTTCATATATAAGAGAGATTTTAGCCAAAAGCCCAAAAGACTGCTTGGTTCGATTTGTATCTGAGTCTATTCAAGCATTTTGGTTGGATATTCTATGATTTTTTTAGTATATTTTCTCATAGTTCCTCCAAAAAAACATTTAATAATTTTTTTGTCTTCATGGAATCATTGATAGCCCAAAAATCATTTTGACATCAGTTTTTTAATTATTTATTTAATTTTCTTTTAAAAAATAATTATCGTTGATATATGCAAAGTACTAAACTTATATGTCTAAAATTTTATATTTATTTATATAGTATTCTAATTTTTAAATCACCTTAAAATACCACTAATATTAACTTATCTAAATAAAGTAAATCATTTTCATTTATTTATTTAGATAATTAATATATAAATCAAAGTAAGTAAATGTATTAATTTTACATACAAAGACGTGAATGGGGAAAGGCGAAATTCATGGCAAAATAAATATTTTTTAAAGGAAAAATCTATAGAATAAAATCAAAAGTGATTATCATTTTGTAAAATAAATATTTTAGTTAAAAGAGAATAAAAATCATCACATAAAATTTTCTCTTTTCTAATCTTTTATTTTCTAACATTTTTTTCATTTTTATAGTAAAATAATATCATCATTATTTATTATAGAATTTTCTATTAAAGATCATTTTTTTATTAATAGATTTTGTAATCTTATTTTTTATAAATATATTTTCAAAAATATAAATCTTTAGATTCCATAATTATTTATTAGAAATATCACAAATGTCATTAATAATAAGAAATCTATAAATATGACTATTAAGAGAATATTATTTAATATACTTTTAGATCTAATTTTCTTTTAATATTATAGAATAGATATTTTATAAACAAAAATTTAAATACTTCAACTTAGGTTTTCTATTTTCCAAAATTCATAAATTTAAATTCTTATAAGGATTATGATTTAAAATAAAATAAATTTTAAATAAACTTAATAATTAGATAAATTTGAGGATATTAAATTTATTATCAATTAATATTCTATTTTTTGTTCTCTATATTTGATTGAAGAATATGTTTTATAAATGTATATATATATTTTTATAAAAATTATTAAATAAAAGTGAAATATATTAACCTCTATAATCTTAAAATTTTAATTTTCTTATTTAATAATTTTCTATTTAAATTTATATTTCTTAAATATATTAAAATTTTCATCTTTTATTTTGATTAAATAAGTATAAATTTTAAAAATCATCAATAAAATTAATAAAATATCTTTTACCTTCTCTAGTCAAATTATCATTTAAATCACAAACATCATTATGAATAAGGTCTAATAAATCAATTTATTTAATCAAAATAGATTTTTAAATAGTTTTTAATATTTTTCATGAGAGCAAATTTTACACTTTACATCTTATCATTTTTGGATATTAAATATCATTGTTCTAATTATTTTATAATTTACATGTTAATCTTATGATAAATATTAGAAGAAATAATTAATTAAATAGAAAGATTTAAGCATGAATTTATTGCTAGATAATTATTTAATTTAAAACTTTCATAAATATCCAATTATAACAAATGATCCATTTTTGGTCTTAATAACCTTTATTCAAAAATAAGATGATAATCATTTTGAAATAGCAAAACACTAATTAAATTTTCTAATGTTTCTAAATTTATTATTTTAATTTTTTTATCAATTTTAGATCAATATTTTCTTCTCTAACCACACTATTAATGTTTCATTTATGCTTACACTTTTTGTATCTTATAGAAAGAAAATATTTATCAAAACTCATATGTATAGTTATTGATTCCATAATTAGAATAGTATAAAAATATTTTCAAATGATAATAACAAACTATAGGAAGAGAATCATTGGATTTAAGAAATAATCATATTAATTTGTGATTGAGATTAAATTTTTTAGACCTTTTTTCTTTTATAATAATATTTTACAAGATCGTTTTCTCATACCAACATTTAATCTTATTATATTTTTTATTTTATTCTAGACTTGTGTGATATTTGTTTCTTAAACTTCTTATTAAATGGTTTAAAAAAATGTTTTAAAATTACTCTTTTCTATTAGATTGAAATGTGTTTGAGATTCAATTTTAGTGCAGTTTTATCTTTTTCTTTTTTTTTTCTTTTATTCTAAGTGTAATAAGATGGTCAGTATCTTATTTTATAATATCATATGTTTGTGTAAATTGACTTCATGATGATGGTAATTTTTTATTATCGATGCAAAATAAATAATTCTATGCATATGCCATATTCTTAGATCATGAACAATATCTTAATTTCATTTTCTAATATTTCTCATTTTATATTTATTATTCTTGAATATATTTTAAATATATTTATTTTTTATATTTTGATTAAAGTGCTTTCCAAAGCTCAAAGAAGATGTTGATGTACAAACATATCATAAAATGATTAATAAAATACTAAGAATTTGTCCAAGATAAAGAAAATCAATCTCTTATGAAGTTTTTTTTTTTCCTAACCCTTCATTGGAAGAATATTTTTTTTCTTTTCAAATTAGGTTAATGAAGAGGATTATACAATACCAAAATTAATCTTAAATATGTCAATCAATATATAATTTTTTTCCATCTTTTAAGATGTACTCTAAATATTTTTCTTACTTAACATCATCATGGAGAAATAATATTTGTGTAGATATTTTTAATTTATAAAATGATTAAAGTAAAGAAAATAATACATATACTCTAAAATTATTTGAACTATAAAAAAAATTATAAAAATTAAGAAATAAATTTAACACAATTAAATAATAAAAATAAAAGTAATGAGATTCAAATAACCTAAGAGATAGGTGCGATGATCTTAGAATAGATCAACCATTTGGTGCACTAATTTGTGGCTCTCTCTTTAACTCGTGAGATATAATTTGTCCACTTGCCTTAATTGAGCGTGTACTATGACTGATCAGCAAAACTTTGAACTAGTCATGTGTCTTTTGTTTCCCAGAAAAGAAATGAACAAAATGACAAGGAGAAAAAAAGAGAGAGTATTCAAAAATTTTCTCATGTCATTCCAACTCATATTCTCATGTATTCATAGGTGAAAGATGAGAGCAAAATATTAAATCATCTATTAATGATGTATAGTCGTTACTAGATGTTATTTTAAGTTAGAAATTTATTAATTAATTTATATTTATATAATTTATGT